>JAOWAT010285954.1:0-17542 GCA_028571025.1 Longipedia americana
TACACCCTTATTCGAAGTGTTTTTTTAGCTCAAAGCTAAGTCGAGATATTCAAAGGTACTAGCTAAAATTCAGAGAAGGAGTCAAAAATTATAAATACTTCAGTAAAAATTAAATAAAGAACTATCAGAGATAGTTGTCATTTTCGAAAAAATAATAGTCGCTGATTTTTGCCAAATTTTTGAGCGACATGATAGAGTAAAAGTTACTGTCGGAAAGGTAACCTTCAGTGTCGGAGGAGTCCGTTTCGAAAGCAAACTGGAACGATAAAATATAATTTTTGAGGAGAGTAGTTGAAATCGGGGATTGGTAAGTTCTGGTATAATTCAGTACGGCGATAGACAGCATTGTGATGACAATTTCCAAATCGGTCCAGCAGATAAACTTTGATCTGAAGTAATCACCAGCAAAGTTTAGGAACACTATATAGGTAGTCTGCTTTTTTATCTGAGATAGTCGACGCTCTCATGAAAATAGGGGAAGCGTAAGTGGTAGAGCTGTTTAAAGTACACTATGTTAAAAAGCTTATCCCCATTGTTCACTCGATCATGAACTACACAAGAACAAACTTGGAAACTATAGCAAGTTCGAGGGAAAGTATCGGATCAGTTAAATCCTTTTAATTGGAAGATAGGGAGGGAAAAAGACTCCTGATAAAAAATCTTAGAAAGGTTCTTATTGATCGACTTATCCTTTGGAACTAACTTACCAAGCGATGTGGCCTTTCGAACCTTTTGTATGAAAAAATATTGAGAGCTCTGTATGGCAGCAGATCATTCCAAAGGGCAAGGCATGAAACATAACTAAAATAGTAAATTTGGTGTAATTTTTTAGTTTGGAAGATAATTTAAGCAAAATGAAAAAAATGAACGTCGAAAAAATGAAATTCATTAAAAGAGATGACAATGAAATAATTACTTACGAGGACGAACAAAACATCAGAAAACTTCAGGAAGAAGCTATTTAGTATGCGAATATGAACTCCTCCTTCAACCTTCAATCTACAGTGGCTAAACGTCGATCCTAAAAAGACTTTAGAGATTTTCAGTTTTAGTCCAACTTCCGCCAAAAGGGTAAGTTGCCAATATAAAGCATCGACTACACAGGGAAATTCAAAGAGTAAAAATAGTAATAGGATTTCGATCATCCTTTATAAAATCAGAAGTTGCAGGGACCTCCTAAGAAATTTGTGTCCTGTCATAACATTGCGATATGTTCTGAACAAAACACAGATAGTCAACACAAAATTCTGAGAATTTAATCGAGAAAATAACTCGAAAAACCTGAAAAAAAATCTGACAAAGCTTTCGAGTATTATTCTAGCAAATATGAATCTTATCGAAGATAAGAACCTTCATTAGTAGCAGTTGGCAACAATCCTCAATCAAGTATCAATGGGAAAAACAATTCGAGCTCTAGTCAGTTGCAAAGATTTTCATAGCACGGATAGCAATTCGAGGATATTCCAAATAAAAATCGTGACGCACCAAATAATTAATTCCCGTCAGCAAAAAGGTTCCGAGATAGCATAGTATTCTTTGATAATTCCAGAAATTCCTCGTAATCTCACGATTTTGGGAGAAGTAGTTTCGCTTAGAAGTCTAGAAAGTCTTCTAAAATTCGTTCAAGAGTCAAATAGTCATCTTTAAGGAAGTCCAAGTCGGGATATAGCATGGGATTATCCAGATCATAGCATTTTCAGCTACCCTGCTCCGAATACGGATTGAATTCAGATGTTTAAAAGTTGGGAAAGCAGATTGTTCTGAATATTTCCGAAAATAAATAGGTGGGAGTTTAATATTCTATGAGTAGTTAGAATGTCATTGAGTTCGAAGACTCCTACTCGAAAAGGAAAAAAAATTAGAAAGGACACAATTCCTCAAGTTTTTAACTAAACAGTCAGGATGATTCGTCCTATCTCTTAAAACATCAGTTTGGTAATCATGCAGCATTGCCAAAGCCCGAACAAAAGCCGAAATTCGGATTTAAAGGCTTATACAATGACGATTCTATGGCAGAGTAGCTCAGATTATTCATTGACCAAGAAAACTACGAAGGGACTCAGCAAACCTGGAAAAAATAACAGATCTTCAAAAAAGGCTCAATTGATTAAGGTTCAGTGAGCTATTAACAATATTCTAATCGATATGGTAACCGGTAGGAAGACAGAGTGCTGCAATCAGAAACGGAGGACAAGATGATATAAACGAACAAGTCATCAAAAATGAAAATGTCCGATAAATCATAAGTTTTCAAGAGAACTAAGGAGAAGTTGGAAATGAGAAAAAACTAAGCCATGAGATAGAGTAATTCAGAAATGAATTCAATCAATAGGATCGAGAAATCGGTTGGTACTTTCAAATAGGTCATTCAGTTGGATACTAAATAGTACAAACAACCTTACAATGGTGCTTACACATTTAAATAGATCAAAGATGTTCTTTCACAACATAAGTCTATCAGCAATGAGCTTTGCAACGATTATTTTCAGAAAGAAGCCATTCAAAGAAACCTTAGCATCTCAGAAATGAAAGATCTACAAAGCTAAATCAACAGTATGAAGTTAGACGAAAATTAGCATTTAAAGAAAATTTCACAGAATGTTGATAAAATTAAAAGGTTTTAATGCTAGTAACACGGAAATAAAAAGGAGCAAGGTTAGTCAGATGTGCAATCCTCTAACGGTACCACTTTTATGCTGGAACAAAATTCTATCATGAGAACTCTTCTAAGGCAACAGCAAGAGGATCAATTGAGAAGGAAAAATAGAAAAGAGTGTAAAAACAATCCGAAAAAACACCCCAAGAGCGTGAGTTCATTGACTTAGATTATAATGGACAGCAATGTCCTTCGAAGCACCACCGAAAACGTAGTAGAAATACATCCCAAAAGATAAAGACTTTCGAAGAGATTTAAAAAAAATTTAATATCGCAAAGGGGCCTCCTTCTCAAAAATTAAAGTCTTGAAATTGGTTTCGTCAGAAAAAAGAGTCCTTTAGTTTCTAACAAAGGGGAGCTAAGAATAAATCTTTATATAACTTTCCTTGAACCATATAGAAAAGTCAGCTTAAAGGTCAAGTAAAATAGTCTCCGGATATAAGAAACTAAGGAATTGCGTTTTTTGCCAGAATAGTATCCTTTGAACAAACAATTCAAAATTCCAATCACTGCGATAAAAACTCAAATATCTTCAGGTTTCGAATGGGCAGAAATTGTCATGAATATAGAAAGTAACATAAGAGAATAAGAGAATATCTATGTTTGCCAAGTTCCTATTGGTCAGTATCATTTTTCATCTTTTCGAAAAAATTCGAACAGTGAGGACTGGTCGCCAAAAAAGACGAACTAATTACATAAATTTTACTCCAGCGGATGGCGTGAAGCTTCCTCTGAGATTTGCAAATATTGCAATGATAAAGATGTACAGGGGATTTAGAAGTATCTGGGAGTCATTTTTCAAGAATTCTAAGATGAGTCAATTATGAACAAAATGTACAATTTCTATTCTGTCTGGAAAGGAGATCAAACCGAAGATTACAAATTCAGAATAGCTATTGATTTAGAAAGGGGAAAATCTAAGGTAGAACTCATGGATTACTACAATGAAATAGTGATGAACGAGATTCTGAATTTCATCATTGATTAATGAAATTATTTTGAATTTATTCCCTTTTTTATCTTATTTATCACATTGTTGGGGAATAAAGAAGGTTATTACACGGAAACAACACTTGGAGCGGTAAAAAAATGACAAAATTATTTTGACATAATAATCATAAAAAATAGCATGAATATAGAATTTTATAATGGAAGCGAATACGCTTCACTATAGTAGATTCCGCTCTAATTTCAATTAAACTCCCCGATTTCGTTAAGGATCTTCCTAATGAGCATATAGATTGGCACATTCGCAAATAGATTTTCCAATTAATGCGGACAATTTGAAAACACCTGCTGTAGTTACTAATAGTCCTGCTACTTTTTGATCCTAAAGTAAAATACCGACAACTCCGACCGCTATCATAGCTACTGATAACAAAAACTCCGCGATTTAAGGGATCTTTAGACAACATCGGAATAATTTATGAAAACATCCATTTTCTCTATCCTAATATAATTCAGGTGTCGTAAAAACTTTGACGTACTGAATTCCATGAAAAAATCGTGCGCCTAATATGAGCGCTACTGATAAACTGCCCACTTTTTATTCTTCAAATTACATGTATAACATTGCACTGAGAACCAAACCATCAATTAGAATGCCGATAATGGTAACCATGTAATAAAGTTTCCGGATATTAGGTTTAAGTCGACGTATTCCTTGCATTGATAATTTATTTTTGCTTATCAATATCAATATGTGAATGTGTACTATATTTGAGCTATTCGTTCATAATGCTACAGTATTTATAATGCTATTTTGATAAAAACTGTTCATGACAGTTTAATGATTATCTATTTAATGCTATTTTAACATAATTGTATGACTAATCAAGCCTTCGGCGTTTAGATTGGCTTCAAACTCGTCAAAGATCCCTTGTTTGCTGATTTGTTGATAGGCTACAATTTTTTCAAGCGATCGAGACTGGTGTAGTTCTTATCGTCCTTCCTTTCCTCCGATTTTTTGATAGGATTATTTTTTTAATTGTATAGTTAGTACTTTCTGATATTCTGACCTGCATTCCATTCAGACCCATCCTTTTGTCTGATATTTTTCTTGTTTTTCCTCATGAACTAATAGTTTCCTTGAGCTTATTTTTCCTTTTTCTTTGTTAGTATTTCCAAAAGTCTCTTTTTGTTGAAATCAATCTGCTACTGGACTCTTTCTAAGCTTTCCTTCGAGCTATCAATGATAGAAATATTTTTTTTCGGATTTTTCTCCGCCATCTACATGGTGATTTGATACTGTTATTTGCTTTCTTCGAATTTTTTGAGATGCTATAATTCTATTGCAAGGTTATAGTGTGCTAGAGTGAGTATATTGTTATATGACTTCTATTATTATACTTCTTGTTTCTTTTTGGTTCCTTAATTTCCACTGTCAATTTTTTTGAGCATGGCAATAGCCAGATTGGCGTGATCAGCAGCTTCCTGGTGTCTTTTGTTAGTTTTGTGATTACTTTTGCATATAGGAATAAATGGCGCAAATGTTGAGATGGGTGCTGGCAGTTGAGGTCCAGTCCTCGACCTTGTAAACTTCCAGTTCTAAAGCTTTCTTTAGGTAGCTGAGGGCTACTTTCGGTTTATTATTTCTGGATCATGAAGGGCTTAGTACTTTTTGTAATAGCATGCTAGGTTATTATAGGTGATTCCTGCTAGTTGGTTAAGTCGGACTTCTTTGGATTATCCTGGGATTTTGAGTTCTGATGTTATGGTTTTCTATGCCTTTTTAAAATAGTCCAGAGCCTCATTCAATTGTTCTGCATTAAACTAAGAATACGATTGCTGAGGTAGGAAAGTCCTGTCTTGTTGAGATCTAGCACTATTCTCTAGATTTTCTTGCCCTGTTATTATTCCATTGTCCCCTATTTACAGTCCAGGCAGTTTTATTTTAGACTCCTATCTTTAAAGAATTATAAGGAACTAACCTAAATGGTTCCAAAGTTAAAATATCCCACCAAATTTTTCTTTTAAAAACATCATCCAGTTTTGTCCTGTCCAATTATTTTCTTTTCCAAGACTTTTATTTGTTTTCTGATGTTATCAATGTCGGAGATTTAGATCGAATCCTCGTCCGAATTTTCAGAGTATTATTTTTACTTGATAGTCTTCTTTCCTTTGGAATTTTTCCTATTGGGGGATTTCGTCTTTCGATAAGCATCGATCATTTGTCTGTTTTTTTCAAGAGATTTTTGTTTTTTTGCTTATACTCTCAATTATTCCTATTTTCTGGTTTGCTATTTCTCGACTTTTTATTTTATCCTCATTTACTGCTGAACTCTTTATATCCTCTGCTAGTTAGTCTTCTTTTCCAATCTAAATATACTCTAAAATTACACTCTAAGCTGATCTCTGAGATCTTCAACCACGAATCCCCTTTTCGCTTCAGCATCTTGCAGCAGCATTCTTGCTCGCTACACTGTAGCTTCCAGTTTCCTAGCCTTTTCGATAAAAATATTTTGCATTTTTTCGTAGTTGTCTTTCAGGGCTTGAAGGTTTCTTTATTTGGCCCTCATTTTGGCTTTATCTAGGATAAGTTAGAATGGTTACAGTTTTACTGGAAATCTTCGCTTTTTCTTAGGATAAGAGTTTGTTTGGCTTTGTTTTCTTTCTCGTAGGTTCTGACCTACTTGTTAATCTTCGCCTAAAGGGTTTCAAGGGTTTTGTTCAGGTTTTGATTTTCAGTTTGGGTATCTTGAAATTTCTACTTGACCTTTCTTCTAGCTTCAAAATACTGTTCAGCCAGATTTTTGTGCTTTTTTTCGAGTTCTTTTGCTTTCTTGTTGATCTGAGAAATCACTTTTCTTTCTTCTTCAACTTTTCCTGACTAGCTGTTCTTCACACCATTAATCTGTTTCTGGAGATTTTAAACTTGGTCAGAAAAAACTGATAATTCCAAGTCATTCAATCTCTTTTATTCAATTATTCTTTGCTGTAAAAGATCTTAAAAGTTGTTAATTTTCCTTTTCTATTGAGTTTATACCTAATTTTTGCCTAATTTCGATGGAGAACCCTTTTTGTCCGACTTTTTCTTGTTAACAGAGGAGCTTTTCCTGTTGGATTTCTAGTGAATATTGAGTTCGTTATGGATGACATTTTTTGACAGTCCACCAGATATAGCTTAGCATGTAACTTTTCTTTCGAGTTGGATAGGGTACTCTTAAAGCAATTCTTAAATTTTCATTCTTTCCTCCGCATCTTTGAATAAAGTGATGACATTATCTCTTTCCGCTTTGATGGTATTGATTCTAACGATAGACAAATGAAAATTACACTTAATCGAGATATGCTACACTTTGATGGGCAATGGATCTTTAAATATCAATTTGTTTGTTTTTCAGATTACGCAACTTGTCCTGATGCCGATGTTTATGGTCTAATTAACTTTTGCATTCATCGAATTTCGAAAGCCATCGTATTCGCTAGCGATCTAGTTCATCCACCTTTTATTTGTAGTAAGCTAGCATAGAGTGTAGGTCGTTGGAATTTTGCAAATTAGACGCTGTTTTTGAATTTTCCATCATATATTTTCTTGAATTTCAATATTAAGCTTAATATTATACTGCACCTAACGTTAAATAAAAACAGTAACTTTACCTTTGATAACTCCGATTTATTAATAATTATTCATTGTTCTGATATTTAAATTAAATTCGATGAGTAATAATTAACATATCTAAATCAAAATCTGGTAATGTCAAACAAGTCCATCTAATAAATTGCCAAATACACCAAGAATCCTTGGCATTTTGTCAAGCCAGGAGCGAAAGCTCCTGAAATTGTGAATGCAATAATCTAGATTCCAACTGATTCGAAAGCCAAATATGAGCTTGACAAGGATTCCGGACTTCTCAAGCTCGACAGAGTTCTGTTCAGCTCAGTTCATTACCCGGCAAACTACGGATTTATTCCAATGACATATTGTGATGATAAGGATCCATTGGACATTCTGGTGTTGTGCAGCGTAAAAGTTGAGTCTCTGTGCCTAATTGAAGCCAAGGTAATCGGAGTGATGAGGATGCTGGATCAGGGAGAATAAGACGACAAGATCATTGCTGTTGCCAAGAACGACATGTCAGTGAATCACATAAATGACGTCTCTGAATTGCCACAACATTTACTCCTCCAGGTAAGATCGTTCTTCGACGACTATAAAAAACTGGAGAAAAAGGAAGTGACTGTTTTGGAGTTCGAAAATCGCGAAAAAGCCTTCAAAATAGTGACTGAGTCCATTGAATTGTACAAGAAGAAGTTTATCGACCCATGATTCGAATTGTGCTTAAATGCTAAAGATTAGTTTTCAGTCCAGAATAAGGTTGAAAATGAAAAACCAAAATAAAATAAATCATTTATTACCTTTTCCCGTAACTCAGTCCTACTCCTCTGCCAGTTCAAGCCTGCTCTATCTATTTTTTATTATTATCGAGAACTCAGAGCATACCTACCTGAGAAGCGCAGACATAACGTGCCTTCCGCTTTATACCAAAACTTATGCCTCCTAGTCATCAAAAAAGAGCCATCTCTACTCGTTTTCAATGAGCTAAATCTACAAAAGAAGTACGTCGTTAGCAAGCATTCTGGATAGTCGGTCTTACCGAATACTCATCAGATATTCCTCCGAGAGATGGGCATTTCCCACCAAACTTTATTATTTGTCAGTAAGAAGACCGCATACATAGGCACAGTACTAAGCAACGCTATCACAACATTTTTTAAACTTAGTCTAAAGCTTGAGTAAATTAGGTACTTCGAGTTTTTAAGGCTAAAATTCGCGGGTTTTTGAGGGGCAATTCTTCCATGGAAAAGGAATTCCCCAGAGTCCAAAAGGTCTTTCATGATCTAAAGACTCGTTGAGAGCATCAAAAATGGCTTTATTGTGAATATGCAGCACATTTTTCAAAAACTCAACTCTTTGGTCCTATCTTTCTTCATCATCAAAGTAAGGATCGAATTCTATTGCACTTAGCAGTGATTTTTCGAACTTATCAAAGAGGTCGACTGGCACAACGACTGCTACTGTGGTTTCCTCTTCTCCTGGATCTCCTGATTCATCACTTTCCCTCATGTACTTAAGCATTTAGTAAGCGGTTGGTCCCATTGATGTGTTAAGATTGCGCAAAGTTTCTTTGTGTGCTCCTAAGTATGGGATAAAATTTACGGAAAACGAATGACTGGAATCTTTTGAGGTACTCTTTGACGATATTCAGGTTAGTTTTTACGCCCTTGTTTTTCTTGGCCTGTCGTTTGACTCTAGCGATGTGGTTGTTAACACTTTTCATAAGTTTGTTTTCCGAACATGGCTCTTGATAGAGTTCGATACACAGATCAAGAAAGATAAACTCGAAAATATCCTATTTGTCTTCTTGACAAAGATACTTGAGCTTTCTCTAATTTGTGATTTTTATTAGTTCTTCGTCGGTGAGTTATGTTTGTTAGATTGTAGCATTTTCTAGATCGGTGTTATTGTTGTTGCTGTAGGCTGCATCGGACGAAGAATTATGCCCCGCAGGAAACTACTTGTCAACCTATTCATAGCTGATTGCTGGAGACAGGTCGGGACTGTGTTAACGGTAATCCTTCACCTTATCATGACTCTATTGCATTTATTCAAAGTCGGAAGGGTCGTTGTCGTTGTAATCCTCCTATTCCTACTTTTCAAGATGGTTTTGTTTCATTTTCAGCAGTCTTTCTTTGATTTTACTCATTTATTCGTCATAATTTTTCTAGTCTTACTGCAGTTGAGTATGATCTGCCTTAAGTTTTTAATTCTTTTTCAAATCACGGTTTTTTACGACTTGGAACACTTCATCCTCTTCCTAATCGCTTTATCGACTCATAATAATGGGTTTTTTTGCGATATATTTATCGCTCAGACACTTCATCATTTTGTTACGTTTGCCTGGGCTTTTCTGATCTGCTCGATTTATTCCTTAGAATTGATTGTTTCTTTCGATTTTTCCGATGATTCCCTTGACTTCGTTATAGCCTTTCCAGATATTTTTCTTGGTTTTCATGATGTGCTTAGTCTAGTTTTGGATCCACTTGTCAACTTTCTTCCTTTCCGTGAGCATTTACTCGTGAGATATCTTTCCTGACTCCCATTTTTACTAAATGAGTAAGATATCCCTATTTTTCCGTTCCATTAGTTCGTTGTATCTATTCTTGAGAATTTTGTCAATGGTTGTTAGATTTACTAGGTTAGGCTGTTCCGCGGACTCAGCTTATTCTATATCATCTTATGAGTCATGAAATTCTCCTTATGAAGAAGGAGCAGACTATTTGTCAAGTTAAGGGGTATTTTATCGGTTTCGATGTAAATTTGCATCGGACTATTCACCCTATTATTCCTGGTCTTAATCAAAACGCACTGGTTTCGTGTCTGACTCCAAATCACTCTGCTACCTTTCTTGCTCACTTTAATCGATACAGTTTTTTTCGTGCAGTGTTTACGGAATGACCTGTTTTCCCATAAGAATTTGTCCTAAATGCTTGTTAGAATTTCCCAGGAACTGATACAGAGCAGATATGATTTATTTTTTGCTGGTTTACGAGTTTACGTTATCGATCATGTAGCTGACCATTTATTTCCACTTCTAGACTTCTTCGAAAGGTATTTTTGACGATTAACCAAATTGACTTTCTTTCTTCATCTGTTTTGATCTCTAAATTTCGCTAAGCGTTTGGTATTTGGACTACGTTGACCGAATAAGATCTATTTATCGCATTCCCGACTTTCCTTTTTTGCCCGCACTATAAATTATATTTTCACATATTTTTTAATTTAGATTCTTTTATTTTCCCGACATGTGACAGTGATGTTAATCATCGCATTTTGTTGCTATCGGACTTTCAATATCAATATCGACATCGACATCGAAACGTTCAATCTGCTCCCTGCCATTTTAACTATCGATATTGTCCTCTTTTTCCTGTTAGAAAAAGTTGTCGAACTCAGAATGCTCCACTTGGGTCTTTTCTTTCGGTTAATGGAAGAGAATCTACCCATGGTTCAGATCATCCTCGTTCAGTAGAGCGAGATAACTATTAATAATTTCCAAAGTATAGCCTCCTTTTTCCGTTGAAATCGAGTCCTAAGGAGTTTTTTTTTCCTTCCGAGACTTACTGGTCAGCCTTAGTTTCTAGAACTCGTGAATTTCTTTGATCAGATTGCTAGACTATTAGGTTTACATTATTTTGTCGGAATGGTGGTTGGGGTGACCACTATTTTCCACATTGAGTTGATAAACTCCAGTCTAAAGTTCTTCAGGAGTTTAGCTTTTAATAATAGAACTTCCCATGGATTTCAGACTGGACAGTCTATTTACGAACTCTTGAAAATTATCTTGATGACTAGTGGGTTTTTCATGTTATTTTTCTGTTTCTTTAAAATCATATTCACTCTTTTCATACTCTCTTTATCTTTAACCGCTCTTTTTCGAACTGATCTTAGCATTTCTATGGTATAAACCTGTTATTCTTTACGAAGACTTTCTTTTTGTATGCTGTCGATTATACTCGTCATAGAGCGTCCTTTTGCTGAGTTCCTTTTTTACCAGCTCGTTGATAAAGTTTTTTATACTGTTGTTTTTTTTCCTTTCAGTAGGATTTTAAAGAACTCTGAAATGGCTATTACTATATATACTTTTTGACCGTGCATTTTAATTGCTAACATGACTACCTTTTGATTTTTTGCGGAGATTTTGTGAGCATGAATATTTATGCAAACGGTTCAGCCGTTTCCGGGAAATATGAGGTTATTGGTACATGTGATCATAATGACTTTTTGCGTGCAATTTAGTAGATTTTTCATTCTAAGATGGCCTGCTATCTGTTTTTCCTGCTTCTTACTTATATATATCCATCGAATGCTGTTTTCGCTTCCGTTTATGCAAAGCGTTCAGTCCAAGACTAGGGATTCTGACTTTTTTATTCATTTATTAATGAAATACCATATCTTTGCTGATATAACGGTCACTAAGAGCCGGTTCAGATTATTTTGAAGGTGGAATTTTCGAATTTTGCTTGTGTTCATCACAATGCTAAAGAGGTTTTTTATCAGATTTTTTTTTATCTTTCGATTTATTAGGCGGTTTCTAGCGAGTGGATTGACCGTCGATAACATTTTGAAAATTAAGGACTTGCGTCTGGTCATTAACAGATTTTTTATGTTTCAATTATCTGAGTAGAGAAGACAAATAACTTAGGTCTGGGGGGATGAGATCGTTGCGTTTGTTTTACTATGCTCTTCTGGTTGACGCTGAAGGATATGTTGATGCTAACTGGTTTTTAAAGGCTGTTTTTCATTTGAAATGATGGTGCTTAATGCATAATATAGCCTAACGTCAGGGGGGGTATGATTAATTAATCAATAAAAAGAGATATATTTATTCACAAAAGTCAAAAAAAGTTGTTAATATTCATTGAATCATCCATCAGCGAGTTTTCTTGACTTTTTCTTCGAAAATTCTTTAAAAAAAACATAGTTTAACTTCCTTTTGATATCGGAGATATTTTTTAGATTGGATTAGAACGAGTATCGGAGATATTTTTTAGATTGGATTAGAACGAGTATCGGAGATATTTTTTATTCATGTTCTTTCATCTTAATCGATGTACCTCGACCGACTCTTCATAGAAGGTTAATTGAAAGTTCCATAAATCGAACTTTTGGGAAAAAAACAAAGAAGTTCGATAGAATATTGGAAGGTTTAAATCAATCGAACTTTTTTCTCTGAATAATATATTCTTTCGAAGAAAAACTCATGAAATTCCTCACTGCCACTGCCTGTGCACTTATGGCCATGAATACTCTGGCATCTCATCATTAGTCCTATTACTAGTCTAACTATGATTAGTGTGATTATTATGATGACAACAACTATATCGACGGATCAAAAAATCATGTTTACGGAGGAAAGAACTATCTTAAGGGAGATTGGAACAAGGTTCTGGGAAAATACAATGGCATCTATGGAGATAAGAACAAGGTTCTTGGACGTGCTAACAAAGTCAAAGGAGACAAAAACAAAGTCAAGGGTGGATCTAACGAAGTTGATGGGGATTTAAATGTTGCCATTGGCTATAAGAATGGAATCTATGGCCACTAAAACCGTGCTAGGGGCAACAAAAATGGCATTCGTGGAAACAAGAACAGAGTTAGGGGAGACCGAAATTCCATTTCGGGAGATTAAAATTCTGTATTAGGAGACAGAAACAGTGTCGAAGGACACTAAAATAGCATTGAAGGACACAAGAACTACGTTAGAGGCATTAGAAATGATGTTTATGGAGATTTGAACAGCATCTACGGTCTCCGAAATCGAGTTTCTGGAAGATTGAACCGTGTTAAGGGGAAGTTCAATAGTGTTGATGGAAATAGAAATAAAGTCAAGGGACGGAAGAACCGAGTTGATGGTGATGAAAATGAAGTTGTAGGAAAGAAGAACAAAGTCTGGGGATACAAGAATGGTGTATGGGGTCAATGGAACGTTGTCAAAGGAAAATACAATAATGTTGATGGGGACGAAAACCGCGTTATCGGCTAAAAAAATGATGTTGATGGAAACAGAAATAGAGTCAGAGGAAGAGAAAACTCCGTTAATGGAAACAGAAACAGAGTCAGAGGAAGGGCCAACTCTGTCGATGGAAACAGAAACAGAGTCAGAGGAAGAGAAAACTCCGTTAATGGAAACAAAAACTCCGTTAGTGGACACGAAAACTCTGTTGATGGACACAGAAATTCCGTCGATGGAAACAGAAACCGAGTCAAAGGAAGAGAAAACTCTGTTAATGGAAACAGAAATAGAGTCAGAGGAAGGGCCAACTCTGTTGATGGAAACAGAAACAGAGTCAGAGGAAGAGAAAACTCCGTTAATGGAAACAAAAACTCCGTTAGTGGACACAAAAACTCTGTTGATGGACACAGAAATTCCGTCGATGGAAACAGAAACCGAGTCAAAGGAAGAGAAAACTCCGTTAATGGAAACAGAAATAGAGTCAGAGGAAGGGCCAACTCTGTTGATGGAAACAGAAACCGAGTCAAAGGAAGAGAAAACTCCGTTAATGGAAACAGAAACAGAGTCAGAGGAAGGGCCAACTCTGTTGATGGAAACAGAAACAGAGTCAGAGGAAGAGAAAACTCTATTGATGGACATCTAAATTTAGTGAAGGGACACAAAAACGACGTGTATGGAAATAGAAACAGTGTGTTTGGCAGAATTAACCGAGTCAATGGGCACGGAAATACAGTTAAGGGTCATGGAAATATTGTAAACAGCGGTAATCACGCATTTCAATAATGCTACGAAGAATGGTGAACCTGATTTATCTCATACTACCTTATCATTTCGATGAAATTAGCTAATATCGAAGAAATAATAAATAAATATAAGCTAAATTAAATCTTTTTATCAAGATTTATTCCTACTGGATTACCATGGCCAAAAATATCAGTTTTGTCTGATCTACTTCACATAAAGTTCGAACATCTGGGCACAGAAAAATTCATCTGAGCAACAAAGGGAGTGCACTTCTTCGATATTAATACAATCTGTCTTTTCTTTGTCAAGTCGACTGAACATCAGGATCGTTTTTTTCTACGCATCCCATAGCTAGCATCGTTTCAGGAACGCCTTAAAAACATTTTCGTATGATATTTCAGAAAGATGACACCCCTCTAGTAAGGTATGCATAAAGTCCAGAATATTTTGTCTGTAGACCAAGGAGTTGACCTCCTGGTATATGCTAACAAAATCTTCAAAAGTGAACTAATTGGGTTTCCTAGTTAACTTTTTCTTCTTTTCGATGTAGTTCCTAAAGATATCGGTTGCCGTTGAATCAAGAGGAGGAAGGTTTTAAAGACTAAGCATGGTTTCAAAACCTTTTTGGAATTTTTTTGGACTTCCCTAACAATATTTGAGAAGAGAAACATAGAAAGAGTACAGTTAATGGAGTGCAAATCTGGAATAATTAAACTTTTATTGCATTTTCTTTACAGTAATATCCCCCAATGGAGTATACTCATACCGCTGAAAGTTTGGATGAAGACCTATTTTTAAGCTATCGATGGCCTTGTTCAGTAAATATAGCTACGACTTTTTTTTCGGACTAAAATAGTTGCCTTTTGTCATTTTTTTCTTTGATTTATTTTCGGTTTATCTGTTCCATCTTCTCCTCGCTTAATGACTTTTGATCATGAACCCCTATTGGGATCGTTTTTTGAGAGATACGGGTATAAGTTTCTTCAATGTTCTGCGTATCTAAGAATCGGTTTTTTTCTCCTAAATTTGCACGCTTTGTAACTGGTTACCGTCAGCTGGAGGCTTATTTTCGTTTTCATTTTGAGAACGAGCCGAATGTTTGATATTCTAACGATTTTAAGCAATTTTTCGATAATTTTGCACGGCTTATTAAAGATCAAAGGTTCTACAATTTTGTACTTCCTTCATTAGCAATTAATTTGAGTCAGTTCTTCTTTTTCTGATCGACTCACTCGTGAAACAGTCAGTATGATAGCATTTTTATTTTTGCATGGAACTATATGGTAAATACTAAGCGGTTTTATTAAGTTTGGTTGACTCTTCTTCAGTCTAGCAGATCCTGTGATGTTTATATTTTTCACGATTGTGCTACACTATATTTGAGTGTTTTCTAAACTTCCCTCGATTAATTATCTATTGGACCACGCGGCCAAAGTTTAACTTGGTTTTAAATTCGCTTTCATCGTTGGGGATCCTTTTCCTAAGAAAACAAGTACATATCTGTGATTTTAAAACTCCGTCTCGGGAAAGAATGTTTAGTCTTTTAAAAAACCATTTATTTTGTCAGTATCTTGTTCTTTTGGCTTCTTCTCCTTAGCATTTCCAAATAAAATTCTTCTAAATTTATAATGGATGGGGATCAAGTCAAATAAAACATAAGCAAAAAAGAAAGGAATAATATAATATTCGCATCCTTTGTATCAAAAATAAACTCTTGGCTCATCCAATTGACTGACCTATAAATTCTAGTTACCACGCAAAAATAAAAACAGCTGCAAGAATAGTCAGCATTATAATTATAGGGAAAGGATCGTGCTACTCCTCCTTTATTCTTTATTTAGGTTTCTTTTCTACCTTTTGTTGATCGACAAACTGGACTTAGCTTTTCTGAGATTATTTTTTTGCCGTTTTTTCCGACAAATTTGAAATGCTTTTTTCAAGATTTTAACTCCCTATTCCGCTCTCTACCACAATTTTGGTGTAACTTTTTGAAACAGATTTGATAAACTTTTACTTGTCATTTATATACCTCACACCTTTTTTCTAATCTTGACTTTCATGCTCACTTTTTGGCAAACGCATCAGGGAATTATTTCCAAATTTATTTCTGACAAAAGTTAGTACCTACTAGAAGTCGGTCTCAGTTATAAGTTTGCTAAGTTACTCAAAACTAAGCTAGTTCTGCTCAGATACTGAATTCACTTTCTAGAAGCTAATTTTAAGGTCCTGTTCGTTGCTTTAATTGTTTCTTGGGGTCTACAAGGACCATGGTTGATTCAGTTGTGCTAAGCTATATCCATGTTTGGATCTTTAGGATACCTTTTCATTCAGTTTACTGTAAAAATATTGAATGGAACTATCTTTCAGGTCGACAAATAAGATTTTTGACATCGTGAATAATATTTTTTCCTATTATATATTTTAACCAACCACCCTGTTAGAGACGAATTATTTGAGGCCGGACTTAGACCTTGAAAATTAGGATTGTTTTGTAAATTATTGAGAAATAATAGCATATGACTTATTTTTTTGGGTAACCCCCTCCGGACAATGGTGGAAGTAAAAAAATGGAGATTGAGAAAAAATATATAAGGGGGGTTAAGGAGCAGAATCTCTAAAATCGCTGTTTTCATATTTTTCCCTAAGCTTTGGTTCTCCCAGAACCAACAAACCAGTATAGATACTGATTATCCTCCTGTTTTTTCTCTTCTGTTAGAAACTGATATGTAAAGGCAAACTGAGGAGTTTACCATGTTAAAATATAGTGTGATAAATTTGAGCAGATTCATATTTCTCCATAAGTTTTTTGAAACAGAGCGAATAATGATGTAAGAAAGTCTTAACTAACTTGAACCATAAATCGATGTATTTCCAACTAACAACCTCGCTGAACTCGATTCCAACGTCGTTAACGTTGACCCTGTAGCTGTTCTTTAAAAGTTAAAGAATTATTAGAAACTCGATTCAGACTAAAGGTAAACACATGTGCTCATGAGTTTAGACTAAACACAGCAAAGTGCCTAACTGTAAAATTCGAACAATTGCCACCCTAGGAGCGCAATATATCTTTCCTAAAATAGTTGATGACAGAAATAGTAAATTTTCTAAAACTATCAAAGAGCAAGGACCGTAGTAATATCAGTCGAGCACTATTGGAACATCTTCCCGAAGTAGAAAAGATGCTTGAAAATCATGCAAAAGCTGGAGAAAAATAGAATGCATCTTAAAAGCATCTCTAGAACCTCAAAAAAGTACTTATTCCAATTCTAGTCAGCTACTTGCTGACCTTCAACGAACTTTAGGTATCTTAATGAATATTACACAGGTTAAATAGGAGGCTAGCAAGCAGCTCGGATCTATTGCAGCAAAGCTAAATGACACTGACCGTGGGGACTACATCCTAAAACACGTTATTGAAATGGCTCATGATGATGCTAATTAAGACAACAGGATTGTCGCAGTTCAATTATTTAGTAGTATGAGCTAGCATTTTGGAAAGCAGCTTTGTGAACAGTTCATAGGATTGGAAATTCTTTCTTTGGGGGATGATACATCTTTTAAGGTCAGGAAGGAGGCAATCAAACACCTGCCAACTATAAGCAAACTTGTCTCTCATCAATTTTTC
>JAOWAT010286065.1:0-17537 GCA_028571025.1 Longipedia americana
TTGTAATAGCACCATAGAACGATAAATGGAGAGAAATTCCTTAAAGATAAACACGAGATCGATCATAGTGCCCAAGTCAATTCGTAACAAGTCACGATTTAACACCGCAAGCGTATCGGAGTAAAATGGAGAGGATACTCTTAGTGTGATGAGATGCAACGACAATAAGTCCGTTATTAAACCGATTTCGAAAAGAAAGTCGATTAATGCTACCAATGTTTCATTTAATCACGATGGCAGTGGAGGGTAATCGCGGTTTTATCGAACGGAGAGGGAAAAATCTTTCGTGAAAAGTATGTAGATGGCTAGGAAACCAGAGACAGGAAACTAAGCTTAGTCGTTTTAGCGTTTCTGTGCTTCGAATAGATCTTTCCACAAACTGTTAAAATGGAGTAATAATAAAAATATGAAGAAAAAATAAATTCCCATTCTCGTTTCCAGTAAAAACTCAGGGTTAAATCCTGCAATTGCTGACCCAATTCACTCGAGGCACAATTAAAAATTTCAAACGATCGCATCTCAGGTGAAAGGTAAAACAAACGCATCATACACAAGGAAATTTCAATACTGTGAAAGCACGGTCAAAAAAACGGAAGATTAGTTCATTTTGGTCAGAAAGAGGCTGATGAATTAGCAAAAGTTGCGGTTTAAAACCAAAGTCAGGGTTACCAGAGTGAATTGTAAGAGGTAAGACCCGGAGATTAATGGAGGTTCATTTTGTCGACCTTGGTCAGGGAACCGATAACATTTGATATAGGAAATAAGTTAGTATTCCAAATGATAGTCAATTTTTAATTTTTTTTCCAGATGATGATCAAAATAGATCACCTTTTGATTTTTTCTTTCAGTCGCATTATTTCAGATGAATATCAGAGGACTGAAAAGATTTTTAAGCTAATGGATGGTGTTTTTTTTTATTATTGAACTTTGTA
Organism: Longipedia americana; assembly: GCA_028571025.1. Taxonomy (NCBI): domain Eukaryota; kingdom Metazoa; phylum Arthropoda; class Copepoda; order Polyarthra; family Longipediidae; genus Longipedia; species Longipedia americana. Next base: position 933 of record JAOWAT010286065.1, read on the forward strand.
AAATTCTCCATTTTTGACCGATATTGCATATTTCGGGAACTCTTGGACGAATAACGACTGACTTTTTCGGAGCTAAAATTATATCGAAAAAAGTACCTGCCCGTTTTTCTGTCTTTCCCTTTTCTGTAGCATTTTTTTATCGTGGTGAATCCCAAAAATAATCCTGCAAAAATCATACCGTAGTAAAAGAAGAAATTAAAAGGCATTTGCTTCTAATTTGCCTTCCTTCTTTCAGATTTCTGGGGATTCTTTTATTATCTTAGATTGCTTCTCTGTATTTAGGATTCTTGACTTTCGACACTTTGCTGATTTTTGTTGCTCGTTTAGGAGTCTTGAGGCTTGAAGACGATTTAGTCTTTGGGCCAAGTGGACTTCTATTATTTTTTGAATGGATCATTGGGATTCTAAGTTAACTTTAGGTTTTCCTAGAACTCCAATTTTTTGGAGTAAATTCTGGTTTTTTCGGTGTCTTGACTAGTTTGCTCTTACTTTTCATCGTTTCGAGTGAGAACAAGTGTCAAGAGTAGTAAAAATGCAAGGCATTTCATAAATAAAAATACAATTATCGAAAAGGAGTTAATAGTAGTCGTGATTAATTGGCGTTGAGTTCAATACGCGATGCGTTGCATTTAATTCATGGGTAAAAGAGATAGTCCCGCGAATTGTTGAGAGATGCAAGAGGCTTTATTGCGTTTTGGGTTGTTTTTTTTCGGATTTTTTTTGGGAAAGGGTGAAGAATGAGTTCTGAATTACTTATGGTTATTGCGGCTTTTAGGATTTTTGCTTTGGCGTTGGTCCTTTATTTATGTCGGAAAGTGTCTGACTGTCTCGAACCAGATGAAATTCGGCGATAAAATGAATAGATAGCTCAGTAAAAAGGAAAAAAACGTAAAGGATCCGAGATTAGAATTGGATTAAACAGCAATATGCAGATGGAAAATATAGCACATTTTTTATGATGATTATTATACTCCAATAGCGCATTTTTTACAGTGATTGTTATACTCCAATAGCACATTTTTTATGGTGATTATTATACTCCAATAGCACATTTTTTATAGTTCTTATATGCATGATTTTGCCTTTTCAAATGTGGTTGATTGTGAAGAGTTGAGCTAATCCACTATTTCCCATTCAAAATTCTCCTATTCGCACATTTTATAAATTTCTATCATTTACGCAGTAACATTTCATTATTATTTAAAACTCGGATGAAGGGGGGTTAGAACATGCTTTACTTGGGTACAATGATATAGAGAACGTAGGCCTTTGCGTCAGATACGAGCCACCGATAATAGGAGTTCACTATAAAAATAGAGAGACAGATGAGAAGAAGAAGGTGTATACTATCCTTCTACAGAAACTAGTTCTCCACCCCGACCCTTAATAAGCAGCAAGACAACTATATCTATAGCATCCGCACATTCTCAAATAGTCAAAGATTCCGGTCAAAAAGATTGCCGATCTTATCGAAAAAATTCAAAAATAACTGCATATTGGGGAGGACTACTACGGGGACTAGGATTTCGAGGAGCAGGAGCCGGAACAACAGGATGAAGACTAGCATGAAAAAGAACAGACCAAACCTCCTACCCATCAATAGATTCCTCGGTAGGCGAAAAAGCCCAAGTACGTGTTGTCCGATGATGGTTTCAACGATGGAGGACCGCTGAATAGGAGTATGTGAGAATGGACAGCAGTTGTATTGATTTGATTTCATATTCACTCTTAGTTTATTCGATATAATTTATCCTGACTGCCTTAAATATTCACAGTCAGGAGATACTATTTAAAGGTTTACAGTTGGGATATATTGTTTTTTAAAGATTCGCAGTCGGGGAGATATTATTGTTATCAATAGAAAATTCACAATTGTTCCTCAATGTTGGGAATAAAACTCTAGTAGACTTTTAAATCTGGAGTTTTCAGATGCTGGAACATGTGCTCATTGCTGAGCAGGTTTTCCTATTTTCCGATCTGGACAGATTTCTTCATCGGAGTTGAACTATTCAAGATGCCTCCTAGACTCATCTTCCAACCGTTCTTCTCCAGTATCTCATTTGTCTTCATCCTTTACTTTCGCTAGTTCTCATCGTCCGAAGCGGGTTATTTTTTTCGACATATTTCGGCTGTATTTGATTGCATTTTCTAGTTAGAGTTTGTGTGAGAGTTTGAATTTGAATTCGAATTGTCTTATTTTTCTTATTCAATCGTAGCTTAGTGAATGCCTGATTGAGGATCGTCGTTGGGAGTAGAATTTGGAGTATTCGGAGATATTTATATGTTCCTTTGAACTGGAAACCTGGCTAGGTCATTGATCATTTCGATACTGTGATATCTTCTGTGATTGGTATCACTGGTGGACAACTCTAATTAGGATGAAAACTTCATATTTTGGTGAGGGTGGAGTCTTTTTTCCATTGGAGTCATTAGTTGCCTGCGGTTATCTTAGGTCCAGTCTTGTCCACTGAAGTTGTTGCTGGTAGTGAGTTTGGTTGGCTATTGATGCGTTTGTGCGTTGGTGGTATTGTTAGACCCTTTCATGGTGGGAATAGTGTTCAGAATGGAGGTTACCATTTGCACTTTTTCTCCATTATTCGAGGAGATTTCTTTGAGGCTGTTGTTTTTGAGGATAGTTTTGCTCTGTGCATTTGAAGGTTTGCCGTATTGTTGACCAATGTCTAAAGAAGATATAAGGTTCGGGGAATGGAGAGCGAGATTGAAAGAGTTTTTCATTTGATTTGAGTAGGTGTTCCTGAGTTATTTGATTTTTGTTCTGGCGGACTTTCTTCTAACGCTTTCACGCACGCTGGCATTGCAATTGAGAGAGAATCTATTGGGAACTTTGGTTAGATTTTTCTTGACGAAGTATTCGATGAATTTAAGCAACTAGACAAAAGTTTGGGATTTTTACTAAAGTTCGGCGAAGAACTGCCTGGCCTGGTGGGTTCTGATGCACTTTTCCGAGAACATGCATAGGAGCTTTTGGATGAAGTGGGATTCCCGAATCTAACTGACTCTCAGCAGATTGGAATACCCGTTTTCGTTGCACCAGACTTTGCATTGGTTTCTGTCGTTGATGAATATCATGGAGGAGGTGACTTCGAAGCTTCCGAACTTGTTGAAGAGTCGTTCGAAACCAACAACTGCCTACTTCATGAGGTAGACCATCTGGCTGAAGGGTACCTCGTATAGTTTGTCCAGTCTCATTTCGTACCTTTCATTGTAGACTTTCAGGTGAACATCTCGGTCTTGCTAGCCCTCCACTTACAGGAAGTAGGTCTTGAGGATGGGCATTTAGGTCGTGAATCGCCATTCGTAGATTTACAGGTTGGCGCCTAACAGCTATTTCGGAAATTTTACCAGGTTCACTTCTATCTGATTATTCCGCACCAAGTCGTGGCAAAACTGGTAGCCGTCTGATCTGCATTACAGCACCAGGAGACTCGACTTAATAGTGTCGTCGAAAACGCTGCTTCTTTTCCCGCATTTCCCGATCGCCGATATTCCTTGCTTTTTGCCCTTCATCTCGAATTAATTTTGTTATTTAATTTTTATTGACGGAGAAAATTCTCATGACTATCCTACTGTCAATTCGCCTCATCCCTCATATTGTCCTTAGCTAGTCGACCAAATGCAGGAAACTTAACGAGTTTTGGAAGTTTTGTTATTTGCTAGGTAAAACGCTAACTTATTTAGTAATTATTTGAACTTTTATTCCCAAAAATAATTCAAATCCATTTAGTTCAAAATGCGAAGAATTTAGTCAAATAATAGCGCAATCACAAGGAAGTTTGGACAATTTAGAAATGGGGTGCTTTTATCAATTGTGTTCCTTTGGCTCTTAATGCTCTTAATTGTTTTAAACGGAGTGTTAGACTGTGTGTTAGGTAGTAGTTTCGCTTTTTTCCTAGTCTTCGTTTTTTTTCTTTTCCTTGGACCCCTTGATGGTGGGAACGGTTCTGCTGGACTTGCAATTATTGCACTGCAGAGTCCACAGTCTCATTTTATCATCCTTTACGAGTTCGGTATTCTGGCGTTTGCAGATATGACATTGGACGAACTCCGTGATGTACTTGCGAAACATGTTTTCAACGTTTTTTTGGTGGAGAACATTTTTGATGACTATGTTAGGTGGCATTGGAAGTACTGAACCCCGAGTCCCCGATGGAACCTGAGGCGCCCAAGTCGAGGAGGAAGAAATTCATGACGTGGACGTAGTCTCGATCGAGTTGTTTGCAGAGATCGATGAAGTTAGTGATTGCGGTCTTTTTGCTGCCTACTCTGACCACCTGTGGGGGTTTGAGGAGGATTTTGGTTTTTTCAGCTGGAATGAGTTGATAAAGTTACCGAGATCGGGGTTGTTCTTATTGAGGGTGTCGCAGATCCGGTGTAGGAGTTATTTGTACCTTTTCTCATTGTCTTTGCGTTCCTATTTTTCTTTTTCTTCCTGGTTTTGTTTTTCTGCGTAAGGACATAAAAGGAACCTTTCTAAGCCGCAGTGTTTTTCTTGGGTTTTTTCTTTTTGAAGTCGACGATTGTTATCTATTCGAAATCCTACTCCATATGGGTGTTGATTCGCAGTAAAAATATAAAAGAAATTAAAGTTCAGATCATATACTTCTCCGATTATAATTTATAATTCCGAGGTATTTATGGAGAAATTGAACTTAGCCATCGATCGGTACTTATTGGTATTTGGTTTGTCAGTTATAAGCAGCGAATATAACTGATTGAGTTCGAATAATCAACGTTAGGGTTATTGCTAGTTTAATTAATATTTTTTATTCCATAAAAATAACAAAACAATGCAAAACCAAGTTCTATCATCGAACGTCCCCGGGTCTTCAGTAGCCTACGTATCTGGGAGTCACCGGTAAGTCTGTGCTGTAATTGTAGACTTGACTTCGTGAAGAAGCCTCTGGTAGCGACAATGAGTGAAGTTCCACTGCATCTTTCGCCCCCAGTTCAGGAAATATCACAGTAAAACTTCTAGCCATCGATGGAAGAGGAAGTGATTGACGTACGACAATTTTAAAAAATTCGTAGTCGAAGTTTAAGGAGATCGAAGTTCAAACTGACTATCGTGAAACCGAAGCACAAACTGACCCGTACTCTCCCGAGTAGATTTACAGGGAGGGGTAGAAGCCTTAGGTGCTATTCCTTAAGAATCTGACTTACGGTCGAGGTACGTTTCATTTTTACAAGTTCAGGGTTGCCAGCCACCATCGACGTCCTTGACATGATCGAATTGACCAGGTAGAAAACGTGGTTCGAAAACGCACTCCCGCCCATCTCGGATTAGGCATCGTTCAACATGAGGAGAAGACTGATGGAAGATCAAGAGGTGAGAGAGTGGTCGAAGAAAGAAGATTAGATCAAAAAACTCCATAACGAAGGGTTGGAACTCGTGAAGCAGGGAATCGTCGAGAGAGAAAAGGACATCACAGATAAAAATCAGCAGAGGATTGAGTAAATTAAAATTAGGAAGACCGAACAGAAGAACAGGCTGATTGCCAAAATTCAGAGAAAGAAAATCAAAGTCCTGAGAAAACTGCTCAAATCTAGAAAAAATTAGGACGAAACTTCACATCGTCGGGACGTCATTTCGGAATACAATGACTTCGGCTCTCAGGTTTATGCAGGCATCAGTCGTCAGGGTCTTACTCTTGACAAACTGGCCAACAAGTACGAAGTTCAGCCGGTTGCTCTCAATAGTTATGGAGGACTTGCAGAGATTCAGCCTCCGGTGGAAAAAGTTCACGAAGTGGTTGAAAAGGAGCCAAGACTTTAAATTTCGCATAAGAAAGCCTTGGAAGTAGCTCAGTCGGGTATTGAGAAAAAGCTTCGTCCGCAGAAACAGGAGGACTAAGTTGTTAGCAACGATATCCAAGCTTTGAGAAATGTAGTGGCTCGACCGACAACACCTAACTACAAGCACGACTAGAGCATGAAAATTCTAGAGTGGAAGTCAGGAGTTTCCAAGCAGTAGTTAAACAAGTAGTCAACTGCCCAGAAGGACGCTATAAAAAGGGAAGTTGCTGTTTTGTTTTTGCAGAGAATTTTGAGGGGCAGAGCGCAGCAGAACATCATGTACGAGGGGAAAGAAAAAAGACTAGCCTTGATCGAGTAACTGCTGATCGTGGCTAAAATTCGACCCATTCCTGAGAACGAGCAGGAGGAGATCCTTCTGCACGAGCATGAGGAGCGATTCCAAAATGCGATGGTCGAGGGTCTTCAGGGGTAAATCATTGCCGAGACTCTTGATGACCTTTCTAAAAAGCTACTCAGGATCACGGAAGAAAAAAAAATTCGGCAAAAAGTGGAAGTTGCGGAGGACGAGAGGAGAAAACGCTAAATCGAAGAGGCAGGGAGAAGAAATGCCGAGGAAATCATACGGGCCAGAGAGCAGTGTCTGTACGAGGAAGTCATGAAAATGAATCAAGGAACCGTTGATTCCTACCTCAACTGGATCGTTTCTGACACCGTTTAAAGAGCTTCTGACAGACAAGCGAGCATCATGGCCAATCTTCGAAAGCAGGAGATGAATCAGCATTTGTAGTCGTTTGAGAGAAGGTTCAACAACAACGAAACTCTTATCAAGGACTTGGTCCAATCTTTCTTGCTCCCAAATGTGCAGAGGTCCAGGTTGGCTAAGAAAGTTCAATTGGAGCAGAGGAGATTCCAGGAGGCTGCCAAACGTTCTTTGCACACCACGTTTACTAAAACTGCTACCAAGCTCATGGAGGAAAAATGATTTATGTTTCAGACATTTGATGGACATTTACATGTCAATTTGCTATTTAATTTAACTTAATTTAATTGAACGTGGGCAGGAATGTAAGTAGGAAAGTGAGAAGGAAAGTGAGTGGGAAAGTGAGTAGGAACGTGAGTGGGAAAGTGAGTAGGAACGTGAGTGTAATTGAAAATAACGGAATAATTGTATAGATGTCATTTTTTGTTGCGCTGGATGCGCAAAAACTCATGAAAAAGATCTGAATTTCTGATTTACTGAATTTTTGACAGATCCCTGAGATACTGCTGGAGACTTTTCCTTCTTTCTTCTGCCATCATGTTGCGTTTACTGGCGACGAGACTGTTGATATCGGCGAGGAAGTTGCAAGATGGGGGGTACTTGATATAGGGGAATTGGTTGATGAGATGCTGAATGTAAGAATAGGTACCTGCTGGAGTTAGCTGAATTGTTTGTAGCGTTTGGTAACTTTCCATTTTTTGTCATATTGGGTGATTTGGACGGTGTATTAAGTGTATGGTTTTTTGTTGTCTTCCAGATCTTTCATGATGGTTTGTTGGCTGACGGTGATGTGCAGGCCGTTGCTGCCGGAATTGTGGGTGTTGGGGAGTCCTTGGCTTTGAGACATCGAGAGCATGGAGTTTTAGGTGTTGACGCGATGGTTGCTTTATTTGATGGTCGAGTTGTCGTTCTAGGATATTTTTATGTCGTGGTGGTTTTCGCCGTAGCCACATTGGGAGAGGTGCTCCGTGAATGATGAGGTTTGGATCCACTTGTTGCAGTGCATGCATTGCATTGCTAGACAGTTCTTCATTATTTTCTTGAATGATTTAACTCTTTAGTACTTTTACTCCAGGACTTTGCATCTGGACTCCATCTTTTACAGCGCTGCCGACAGGTTCTTGTTAGCTTACAGAAGCTAGTTGTTGCACTACCCTTCGGAAGACGCGATGGATTGCTGCAGTGCGACCAGAAGAGCATCGTGAAGTCGTTTATTTTCGCTCAGAGTGTTTTTCAGAAATGACACCTGGTTTTAGAGATAGGCTTTTTCCAGCATCCACTAGTTATGCTCGCCCATCATTTCAGTCTTCTTGGAATTCTCGGCTACTAGGACCTATACTTTCCTGCTGTAGCTCTTATTCGACTCCGACAGGGTTTGACACTATTCATTTTTTTCGTTATATTTTGCTTCGAATTCTTAGATGTCCGAACTTAGTTTAGCATTGCTTGATCTTAATTTCCTCGTTTATTGTTCTAGATTTTGGTTTCTTTGTTTTTGTCTCTCGAGTTCCTACTGTAGATATTTTTGTTCCATTTAGTTGATCGTTCTTTCTTTTTAAAGGGTAGAACGGATCATTTTAACCTCAGCGAGAGACTATTAGGTTTAGCAGTTGGTGGCCGCTTGCTTCTTTATTTACCGTTTGGACTTTTCGAGTTAAACGACTTTTTCTTAAAAATCGCCGCAGATTCGTTGGTACTTTTCGTAGAGTAGATCATAATCCTATCTGTACTTCTTCGAAAGGTTCTTTTCTTTTTCTTAGACCAGACTGAGTTTGGCATTTTACCTTTCTAGTTCCTCGATTTTCGACTGGAGAGTGTTTTTCTCCACGGATATCGACTTATGTTTTTATTAGATCAACTGCTACTGGGTTTCAATTTTCTTTTGGAGAACGGAATTTTACGTTTTCAACGACTAGGTTACTTTGTTTTCGATGGTTTCTCCTGCTAGGCGGCTCAGATTGTCAGTCAGCTAACTGAAATATAGCATCGTTTGGGTGCTGTTTCCTCCCTATACAGACTGAACAAGCTGTTTTCTCGCCTTTTCGATATCCTTCGCGAAGTCTTAATATGAACTGTAGCTATCCCTATAAATTTTATCTCTAAGTTCTTCAACTATTTTCTAGGCTCCCTGCCTATGTTTTTCGGTCAGTTTAATTTAATTTTTCCTTGACAGATCCTCAAAGTTTTACTTAAATTTCTTTTGCAACTTCTCTAGCAAATCTGGATGTCCTTACTACGCTCCCATGGACTTTTTGGTAAACTCTTCCATGAATTTTTACTTCAGTTTGGTTTCGATTTTTTTCAGTTATTTTTAGGGAATTGGTTCCTAACCTTAGAGCATCTGTTCTACTTAGTGCTCAAGAAATCTGTTAGCTTCCTGAATGGCCTTCACTCCCTAACTTCTGCAAACGTAAAACCAGGCGCTTTCAACTGTAGGAACAGTTCCGCTATTTATGGTTTCGATATAACCTTTTATCAGGCTTACGAGCATGGATCCATTCACTGATCTATTATTAATTTTCTTTGTTTGGACGGTATTATATATTTTTTGGCGGATGTTGACGACTTGATCGATGAATTCCGGTCGAAGTTAAGCGTTATCCATTTCATCTAATCTTTGTAGGTCTTTTTATCTTTCTACAGGGCGAACCAGAGTCATGCAGTCGCGACTTTTGAAGTAATTTTTAAGGATTGTCCGAATTTTATTTTTGTTTTAAACTGCTTAAGAGTTTCCTTTCTGCAATTAAAGGGCGTTTTCTAAGTACTGCTTTGAAGTAATCTTGTTGCCTATTTTATCAACGATTTGAAGGGTAAAGTCCCTGACAACCCAGAGAAACTCAGGGAAGAAGCCACTATCTACGGAATCGTTGTTGGATTTGCCTTGAATATCCTTCGCCAAATTGATGACTAGATTGAGTGTGTTTAACGCATTTTAATCGATACTTCCTTGGGAGTTATAGATAAAGAAGGAGCTGAGAAGCAGTGAAAATAAGAATATTCTAGAGTCGTGGTTAGCATTCTCGTCCATACCTCCAAACCCCTAAGTGTCAATCAGCAGAACTTCCATTTCGGGGTTGCTTGGCGAACTGACAGTTTTTTTCCACAGCCATAATCCTTTAGTGCAAGGGTTGATGGTTGGGCCGACTTGAAATCCACTCTTTTTTTGATTTAGGAGGACTCTGTTGACGAAAAAAGATTTCCCTGTACGGTATTTGCCCACAATGGAGACAATGCCCAGCTGTTTATCTTGATTGAGATTCAGAAGAAACTATTCGGCTTCCGGGCTGAGAGAAAAATGCTTCTCTTCAGTGACTGATATGAACGGGATTGCTAAAGATTATTTCTGATTGGTTGTTCTTGACTTCATATGGTTATTTCGGTTCCAACTGATTTTGATTATTTATTTCAAATTTAAAGAAGAATTCTATAGAATATGAAATTAAATTAGCAAATATCAAATATCTACGAAACCCTATCTGCTTACAAGATTTAATTAATATACCAATCATTAATCCACATATTTATATATTTTTCTGGGTTTTGATGCGACTTTTATTGGAGTATCTTCTTCGAAGTACGGGTTAGGAAGGGTTCCAGCCTGACTGTGGGGCTTGAAAGAATCGATGGGGATTGGGGATTTCGAGTTATCCCCTTTTCCTTTCCCGTTTTTGGCATATGGACTGTGCAGGTCTCGATAGTTCTCTTACTTGGTATTGTAGTAGTTCCTATCATTTTCTGTTTTTTCAGGATTGTAATTGTCAGTTTTGGAATTCTAATACCGATCCAAGTATCCTTTTTTTTCCCTTCCTAATGGAGAATATTTGTCCTTCCTGCCCGGATCCTTGTGTGGAGATTTGCTCATGCGATTGCGACTAAGCTGTTTTTGAATGGGAGTGTATTACATGTTGAAATCTTGGAGTCCTTGGCGATTCTAACTTGTTTTTGCGATAGGAGCTTTATTGTGTTTTTAGAGTTAGGTTGGATTTTTTTTTGTGGGAGTTCTTCTGTTGGGGTTAGAATCATAGTCAATCTTGTCGAGACTGTCTTGCGAGTCGTTATGGGCATCAATCTCCCTAAAAGGTCGATTTTAGAGGGGACTTCGAGAATTGATCTTTTTGGGTTTTTTGTACTATTTTTAATGAAATTCGTTGTAGTCTTTTTAGTAACGATTGAACTTCTCATTATTGATTTTCATGGGGTTCTTTATTTTGATTGGGGTATTGATGGATTTCTAATTCTGCTGGGCATGGGAGTGCTAAATCCTATCGTTTGCCAAATTAAAGGAAACTTTTTTGTCTCTTGAGTCATTTTTAGTTTGATGGTTGGGACTCCGATCCCTCTCTCCTTGATAGTATTGATAATTGTATTGTGGGTGATGAGGACTTGCACTGTCCACTTTATACTTTCTGTATTGTTTTTACAATCTATTTTACGGGAAATAGGATTTGGTGTTGTGAGTTGAATCGTACTTTTATGGAGTGTGAACAATGTTGTAGTCGAGTTTTCCAGAAAGTTAGCGAGTTTTGATGTCCCTTTACTTAATCAGTTCCTAAACTCGGTTGTGACTTGGACTTGTTTGTCTCTAAAATTTGGATGGGGAGTAATGCATGTTTTTTTGAATTTCTTCGGTGTCAATGCGCTTTTTCTTGGAACTTGACGTCTTCCTGAGCTAAGAAGGACTGAACGATCCGATAATTTATTGAGTGGTAATATGGGAATTCCTCCTCAGATCTGCAGCCTTATAAATTTATTCCTTGATTTTTTACAAAGAATACTCCTTCAACCCATCTTAGCCTCTGCTAACGAACGGTCTATCTTGTGCGAGATTGGATGTTGGCGTTACGCTCCTCAGTTTGTCAAAACTTGGGGGAATATCGTTTGAAACTCGACTTTGAACTAGAGAGTTGGGATTTTCGAGGAGTATCTGAGCGTATTTTTCTGTTTAGCTATCATTTAGACTGAAACTGAGGTCCATACAAACATTCCATATGAAACTCAGGTCATCGACGTTGTAGTATCGATTTTGGAAATGCATCGACCCGAAGCAATACTTCGGGAGTATGAATCCCGCATTTTTAGGTCTGGTTTGATATCTGATCAGTGACTATGGATGTAGGTAGTTACCTTCCTAGCAAATAGGTCCGGAAATGGTCTCGATGACTTTCATTCCGACCCCATAGAGTTGATGATCGTTTGTAAAATGGCCAATAGTCAATACCCGAAATTTCTTCCGGGTCAGTCTAAGACCCAGAGTTTACTCGGGAAGTCCGATGAATATTTAGTTTCCATTGACGCTTTCGACTATTTTTTGGTTGTATTTTTGGTTGAAGTTTGCTTCGATAAAATTCGGAAGACTTCTATCTTACTTTTCTACATCAAAGCCAGTTTTTTGTCTGATGATGTCCCACTTTTAGGCGTCTTCTTGATAGGGAAGTTAATCTTTGATTTCAATTTTAGCTGTTCTAGAATTGTCGATTCCAGAAACTTCAACGACAGTTTTCAGGAGGGCAAAGTCGATGACTGCACTTGAGCGCAATATTCCGCGATCAAAATTGGCATACAAAACGCACTCATTTCCGAGGATGTAGGTGCAGAATCCATGTTGCAGCTGTTCGAACAATTGTCCGTAGAACATGCGCTGGTCGGGGAAGACTATGAAACATTTTCCGTAGATTCTGTTATTTCTCCATTGCCCGAGGCAGAATGTGAGATTTTGATCAAGAAAAACTCCGAGGCCGTGGTGCTGATTGTCGGCTACTTATCCGTGGTAGCTACCGTTTCTGTAGTCAATTATTCGTTTTTTCGTGAGCTGGGACATCGATTAAAATTATTATTATTATATTCACAGTGAGAACACGAGTAGAATTGCATAACTCGGATTCAATTTTTATCTGATTATGATTCTTTCTTGGGATCATGGAAAGGCATCACTTTCGACGACAAAAACTCAGATGTCATATTCATCAAAATCACACACGATCAGGGAAATTTCCCTGACTAAGTAGGGAATTTCCTTGGTTGAGTGGGAAATTCCTCAATTGGACTGATTTTGTAGGAAAACAAAGGTACACACGACGGGGGCCTATTGGTGAATGATATCTATTTAACAATCGGTGTGCGATCTTTTTGTATTTGATAACGTGGTATTTTCATATTCAGTAACGTAATTTTTCATGTTTCCTTTTCTTTCGTACTTAATAATGTAATCCTTTTCATAATGTGCTAAAACTAAAAGATGGAATAGAGGAAATCAACAAATCGATTGTTTTCGACAATCAACGTCGCTGGGAAATTAATCAGATATTATCAGAAGGGACATTTTGTTTCTCACGAGGAAACTGCCGAGCTTATTGAGGGGTTAGAGACAATCAAGCTCAGCTCTGATAACATCATTAGGGGTTTTCTGAATAAGGAAACTGTGTTTAATAGCATCAAGTACATCTTCTATCGGCAACTCGATGCTCTGAACCTGCAAACTCTCAGGTAACGTCTTTCCCCAAACACCCAGCCCAAATGCCTCTCCCATCTATTCTCCGGAAAACACTAGCCTTCGATGGACACAGTACTAAAAAAGGTCGATTTTGTCAACCAGGAAGCCAGGTATCTCGCAATGGAGGTAAACATGCTCGAAGTTGAACAGCCTTTGCCATCAGACATCGAGGATTAGATTGACTCAATTTCACTTAGAAAGCTATTCAAGGTCGCGGTCAAATCCTCCATTAAAAGCACCCGCTTTACGCTTTTCGTAAAAAATATAGTACCTTCCTCTCGACGTAGATTGTCCTTCAATAAATGATCGTTGTGTTGCTTGGAGAGATCCTTCAGTGTTTGAAGAAAGTCAAGGAGGAACTTTAAGTCGAGAGATCGCTAAAAATAATTGGGGACTAAGAAAACCACCAGTAAATCAAAAGTTAGAAAGGAGAGAGCCATTCATTCCTGAGTAGCTGCTTGAAGACGTACATCGATCGGAAAGACACCCTTTCGAGTACAACCGAAATGGAATGTTTAGGGAGATCTGGTCTGATTATTCCATCGGACTTTAACTTCACGAAGACAGCCCGAAAGAACGAATCCGTCAGAAAGAGAAAGGGCAAAAATAAAGGAACGTCCTTTGTCTGTTGTTTCAATTTATGATTACTAAACTTACTAATTCAATCCATTGAACTATTTTTTGGCTGTTCAAATTGGCATTTACGTTTAGAATTCAGTATTAAACATTTAACAAGCGAGAAAAGAGAGAGTAAATAAACTGTTAAGATCAGTTGGCATTGTCCGATTTGCAGGTGCTCCCTCAATTGTCGTCGTGCTACTAGTAGCATTCGCTTTCGTTGAACTATTTCATCAGCACTCCTCTTGAGTCTTTGGAAGTTAGGGAGTTGTTATATTGATTGAGAACGTAAAAGAAAAGCTGGTCCTATTTCTCGTTCTCTTATTGTAAGTCTCTTCCGGGAGAGAACTGTCTATTTTGGAGTCCTTTTTCTTGAGAACTGTCTAACTCCAATCTGCTTTTGGTACTTGGGATGGTAAAATTGGCGGAGTTTTTCTCAATTTTCTCTAATGAGAGCTATCTAGACAGGTCCTCAACACCGTTTAACGTATTTCTGGCTGTGGCTGCAGTCTAACAAGTGGTTTCTAGACAAGGATCCGCGAGAGTTAAACCAGTTTATTTTGGGTTCTGTTTTTTTCTTGCGACGCATCTTTTCTTTGCCATTACTGCAAAGGCAAGCAGGCCAACAAGAAGGAGAAATAGAAGTTTTCCTTTGCCTTTCAGTGACTTTTTTAGGGATAGTAAGTGTTTTACTACGAGCTTGAGCCATTTCGTGTCCATCGTACTCCTTCACTGTCCGACAAATAAAAAGTAATAGATGCGCAGTATGATATCATAAAAATAAAAGTATTTTGAGGATTAGGGTTTGTTTTGTGAAATTTTGGTAAGTTAGATTGCCAACTTGCAAGTGTAAATGTATAAAAAGAGGGCTTTTTATTTAATAGCCAGGTATGTTTCTATTATCAATTACAAAGGTATGATTCGGATTATATTGGCAACAGCTCTGATAGGAATTTTGACTCTTCGTGTGAACTCTCAGAGTGAGGAATGCAAAACCTGGATAGAACAACTCGCCAGAGATTTGATCAATCTTAACATATCGAAGGTTCCTTTGCCCTCCATCATGTACTCGGGGATAAATCCCAACAGTCCCGGACAGAGGTTCTAGTGTCTAAACTCAACGGGATATTCCTATTTCCTGGTCTACGTCAGCAACACGACAACACAAACCAACACTTACACGGGTCTCTGCATCCCCAACGACTGCAACTAGAGCGATATTCAGGCTGTACTATAGCCATATCATGCTCAGGTGTTCCAACAAACCTGGGACGATGGTTTGAATGCGTTAGCCATTACTGGAATTACGGTGATGTCGCTTTGGCTACTGATAATCATAGTGTGCTCGGTGTGGTCTTCTTGCAATGAGCCAGACGAGAATGAAAACGAAGTCAGTGAAAACAAAACCGAGATGAAGCAATTGCAAAAACACGATAAGAATCGACGTTCAGACGAATCGAACGATGCACCTGAGATAGCTTAGAATAATAAGCTGTTTAACTATTATGAGGGTTATCAGAAGATTTTCGCTCCACCGCAGAATAAAAACTACATTGGGGTGGTGTACTTTTTGGCGGTGCTTAGTTTTACGATATCTACAGAGTTCAGCTATCGTCAACAAATTGCAGCTAACTATGCGAAGGCTCCATCGATTCTAAAAAATTTTGGAGGGATGTTTGTTTGCAATGTGTAGATTGCGATGAGTACTATCCTGTTTGTTTTGGGGATGAAATTTGCGTATGGTATATATAGAATCAAGTCTTTTGGAGAAATGGGAAGGTATTTTTTCGCCCAGGTGCTGAAGAAGTGGATGTTGTTGGTGCTGATGAGTCTTGGGATTTACGCGTTTTTGAGTTTTATCGACTCTCCCCTCAAAAAGGTTTGGGAACTTAGCTACGGCAAGGACTGTCCTGCGACCATTTGGCAGTATTGGTTTTTGTTTAGAAACCTGACCTTCGATGACTCTGCTTGCCTTCCTTGGCTTTGGCTGCCGACTGCCTAAATTATATTTGCCATTCTTGCGGTGCCACTCGTTATTCTGTTCAGAGTTAGTAAACTTGTCACAAATACTTTGATGGTTTTGGTTATTTTAGCTTCAATTTTATCGGGAGTTGTCATTTTGGAGGAAAATTCGATTTTCTGGATTCCGTAAAAATTGTTCAACAACGTTTGGAACTTCACATTTTCTTACCAAAACAATCCGGTTTCAAGGGCTGCTCCGTTTTTCATGGGACTATTTTTTGGTCTTTTGGTAATTGAAGGACTGTAAAAAGTGGAGAACTAGAGCAGAAAGCCAGAATACAAAGTTGCCAAAAAGATAAAAAGAAACTCTCAGCTGCAGGCTAGCATGCATGTGATCGGACTGGTCGGGATGATCTTCTGTTTTTTTTCGTTGCTTTTTTTCCTGGTGCCGGGCAGAACTGCTGGTGAAAGTCAGGCTAGCTCCTACTTCTACTTGGTGGGTGCCCCGATCGGGTTTTTAGTGTTTTTCGGAGTGTTTATGCTACCAGTTTGCTGGTAGGGGACGGGGATGATGACAAAGTTGATTCGCCGAATTTTAGGGTACGGGTTATGGAACCATCTGTAGAGGATTTCGTTCATGTTTTATTTGTTGGCGCCGATGGTCATCGGATTTACGACATTCAGTATGCAGAGCAGCATATACTACGATGCCGACACATTGATTGTGTACCTGTTGGGAGATCTGCTAATTATCTATATTTTGAGTTTAGTGTGTGTGGCTGCTGTTGAGAACCAGCTTTTTACGTTGAATTCTTGGCTTGAAAATAAGGTTTTCGGGAAGAATGACAAGTACAGTGTGCTGGGATTTGAAGACTGAAGAGACGCACATGAGATGATTTGATAATTAAATTAGGGAAATATGTTTTTTGTCATCCGGAAATTTACTTATCTATGTATGTTATAGTGATGTTATATAGTTAACAAATTTAGGGGTTGGGGT
>JAOWAT010286176.1:0-17524 GCA_028571025.1 Longipedia americana
TTGTTGCTATCTACATCATTTTCGGAATGCTAGTCTAACCTAATTGTTTTTTTGGTAATTTATTTTTTTTTCAAAAATGACCACCCGATCCCCTCTCGACCTGACCATCACCGAATTTCTCCAAATTGGGTGATATCCTAGAATAATATTAATTATAAGTGCATCATAAAAATAAGATTAAAAATGGGACCCCTCAAATCTATCCAACTTTTTTGATCAACTCACATATAATTTTTTTTTAATGATTTCTACCGCGGGGGCATATTGGTTAACAACACAAATAGGACCATTTATTCAAATTTAAGCACAGAAAAACTCTTAGCACACAGACTCGATGGTTCGATGGCTCGATAGTTCGGGTTGACACAACTCACCCATACAACACAACTGATCCACATGTGACTTTCTAAGCGCTCCACTTATGGACTTATATACCCCTCTCTAACGCGCATCTGTACGCCCGTTCACGATCCAGCTCAATTTATTTTTGATTATTTTGTAGCTGCTCTTGAATTTGTTTGGGAAGGTAATTCAAAAATTCAAGAAGAATTTCTGCGATCCTTAAGGCTGACTGCAGATCTAAGTAATCAGTTCCGGAACATTAAGTTGGAAGCTGTTTTTCTATAAAAACCGACTTTCTTGTTTCCTTTTTCCGCCAGATTATTATAAGACTAGTATTATTCAAATCTTCTTCAATATTCGAAAAATAGATGCAAATAAACTAATTCAGATCATTTTACGAGCCAACTTATTTATTCAATTCAACAGTCAATCGAATCGTTCGGATTCTCAATGTATCCAACAAAATATGGGTGTTTTCCTCTTTCGGCCATAACCACCCAGAAGGGTTTGTCCAAAAAGAATAATCTAGGTCTATACTATTCCTTCACCATAGCTGACGTGCCGTATGTTGCCACAATCTTTGCCTCGTTCTCCACCTTAGCCCCCGATTCATCGATATCCAGCTTGACAGCCTCAAAAATCTTGCTAAACATATACTGTTTCAATTATCCGTTCTTAATTGGAATATTCAGCAGCTGCTAGACATTATTCTGTACATCGATCTTGACAACCGGCATCAGGAACTAATCATTTTTGTTAATCTGGTACCCTCTAAAGTTTTTCTTCTGTATTTCTTGAATCTGGGCAATTGCATCATCGACAATCATGTTCTTTTAACTCTTGATGAAATATATTTAGTCGTCTTCCTTTTTGGTGTCTAATCTGATGCAAAAGTTATCCTTGTTATCGTATCTCAGATGGTAAATGTGCTATTTTTGGTCTCTATTTTCTGCATAAAAATGCTTTACTTATTTTTTGTTAAACAACCTTGGGAATGGAGTCAGAGAAAACTTCCTTTTGAATAGCAAAGACTTTGCTAAGTAGGCGTAAGATATTATGTCTAAATCATCTAGCTTATCAGTGAGAGCACCAAAAGTTTTTTTGGGGAACTTCTTTTGTCACCTAATTATTGATCAGATCAACGGTTTTCTGACCATACCCAGATTTGACATAAAAGCAGCTGGGGTCGAGGTTAGTGGCATAGAACTTTGTTTTGTTGAGGTTATCCAGAAGTTCGGTTGTTTACTCGCTTTAGACCGTGAGTCTGATGTCTTAGTTTTTGGCATATTGAGCTTTAAATTAGTTCCACGCTAAGCTCAAGGCACCTCCCCAAATAATATTGCCTTTTCCGGTTTTGAAGCTATTGTAGGAAGACTTTTTCAGTGCCTCCATAGTTTTATTCCCGATATGTGTTAATTAAATAATGAAAATATCTTTAGAGTAAATGGTAAATTGACTTTCTCTAACTTTAGATTCAAAGCATTTACTACAAGTAAAACTGCCCCATTCAATTTAACTGAAAAATGTTTGAATATTTTTTGAATGCGACTTTTATCTGCGAATAAGTAAGTAAAGGTAAAAAAAATTGACAAAGACTACCAGTAGGGACATGGATCAAGGGTTTTCTTTCTCACTTCCACTGAGCGGCATTGCTGTTGACTGGTCTCTCTTTCCACCTGTCAGATTTGAAGTAGTTTTCGAGTTCGGGGAGGGTGAAGAATCTTTACTGATATGCCACGAGCGCTTTGAATTCTTCCTTGAATTATGGTGTTTGGAGAAAAATAGCCTGAAAGAATCATGCAAGGACGAAGTCAACCCAGGTTAGTTGCTCTCCGACCATCCTTTTTTGTCTGCCAAGATTTCCGAGAATTTTTACAGGAATAGTCGAAATTCGGGGATATATTCCTTATGTGCGACTTAGAAAGATTAACGGCCATGACGACCGTAGCAAAGGTTTATAAACTGAGGATAGAAATCCTTATAGATCCCGTAGCAAGTGGAAACTGCGACTTGTTAGTCTACATCTCTTCCGGAGAGTTCTTTCTTACCTCCTTTGTAGACAAGGTAAACAATGATAGCATCGCTTTAGGAGATTACTTTGTCTCCGTCGATGAGATAAGGAAGGTTGATGGCTGGATTTTTCTTTTTGAGTTCCGGTTTTACTTATTTGGTCCATTTATTTGTTAATTTAGCCATTCCTCTTGGTCTTCACCGCCTTATCCATCGACACACTAGTATACCCAGTCGAGAAACAGCCCTTTTGTTAACGCAGATATTCCATTTGCTTTTGTATCGTTCCATTTCCTTTTGATAAAGAGTTTGATCCGAGTTAAATTATAAACATTATGTAAAATAAATAATAATTTTGACAAAGACTATTAATTGATGGGGACATGGATCAAATATTTTTCTTCACCTCCACTGGACGGCATTATTGTTGCCTTGTTTATTTGCCCATCTGTCAGATCTGAAGTAGTTTTCGAGTTCGGGGAGGGCGAAGAGTCTTTACTGATATGCCGCGAGCGCCTTGAATCCTTCTTTGAGCTGTGGTACTTTGAAAAAAACGACTCGGAAAAATTATGCAAGGATGAAGTCAACCCAAGTTAGTTCTCCTGCCATCCATTTTTTTTCTGCCAAGATTTCCGAAAATTTTTGCAGGAATTGTTCAAATCTGGGGACATACTCCTTGTATGCGGCTTAGAAAGATTAAAAGCCATGACGATCGTAGTAAAAATTCATGAAATTGGAATAGAAATCTTTATAGATCTCGTAGCAAGTGGAAACTGCAACTTGCTAGTCCACATCTCTGCCGAAAAGTTCTTTCTTACCTCCTCTGTGGACAAGGTAGACAATGATAGCGTCACCTTAGGAGATGACTTTGTCTCCGTCGATGAGATAGGGAAGGTTGACGGCTGGATTTCTCTTTTTGAGGCCTGGTTTTATGTATTCAATCCATTTCTCTCTATCTTATTGACTGGAATGATCATAGCGAGCCTAAGTGTAAGGCACTCCTTGATATTACATAAGGAGTATCACCTTTTAGGCGAAGCCGCGGGTCGACCAATAACCGAGGACCACTTCCTTTCCTTACATATCTAACGCTGATTTGAATAAAAAATATTTTCACATCGCATAAACTTCTCATTAAATTAATATAATAAAACAGATATAATATTCCAAAATGGAAAATTACAAAACCACACCCCTCAGCACCCAATTACCGAACGTTATGAGTTCTAGTGGTGATGTAAGGAAGAGTATGATAAAAAAAAGACCTCAAACAACCAAATTAGACCTGGTACCCAATTCAATGACTAATGTAGTAAAAAATGTTCCAGTAATCCATCGAACTTACAAAACTACACAAAAATCTCGTAGAATAAAACAAGAAACTCAAATAAAACTATTCAAAAGTGTAACAGACAAAGATCAATCGACAAAACCTAATTTCTACTGTATAAAAAGCAGTTCAGTAAAAAGCTCATGAACTTCCACATAGTAAAACTCAGCATCATACTAGTTGGTTGGTTTTTAAGCTTAATCGACAGATCTATGAGTTGAAAACTAAAATTGAACAGAAATAGAAAAATATACGGACTTTAAAACTCAGCAAAGAAAACTAGCTTCTAAGACAGAAGCAAGTTTAGCTTCAGTGTTTGTAAGAAATCATGGAGTGGATGAAAAAAGAAAACATGATTAACTAAAGTAGCAGCACTTAGGCATTCTACGAGGATGACATCAGATAGACTGTCTGGATGGAGCAGTTTCTACGCTCTCAATAACTGTAAATTCTGGAATTGGAGACCCAGTATGAGCAGGAGGATCGATAAGTCAAGAAAATTATGGAGGAGCTAGCTGCCAAGAAGGTGGAGTTGAAGAATATCAAGGAGATGGAAGAGGAGTATCATCGAACATAGGAACAGTACAAGGAGGAAAAACGAAAAAAATAAACTAAAATGGCAGGGAACAAATCCTACATTGTTTAGCTTCAGTAGAAGAAAAATTAGGAAATTAAAAAATTGGAGGAACTCAAAATCAAATTCAGTCAGATTTAATAGGAATAGAACAAATAAATAGCAGCTCTTTAGTAAAAACTTGCATCCTTAGAGGAGGAGTACGAAACAAACCAGCAAACCAACAAGGAACTCATTTTCTAGATGCCAACCGGATAACAAAATAAGGTCAAAAAATAAAAGTGGACCAAACATGTCAAATATGAATAGGTTTTACCAATTGCCCAGTAATTAAAATACCTTCTTTCCTTGAAGAAGGTTTCGCAAGAATAGTATCTGTAGTTGTTTTTTGATGACTAATAGGAGTCCTACAGTATTTAGGAGATCATGGATAAGCTGAGGGAGTAACCATTTTCGATGAAGGATGATTAAAAATGTTAGAAATTAGCACGGTATACTGTTGAATAGTCTGCTGTTGGGACCTTCCTACTGGACATGGAATCGAGGCAGCAAACTCCGATAATAAAATCTATTCTGAAGAAAATTATTGGTAGGGTTCGAGTGTATTCCACTGAGCAGTAGGAATAGATCGTGGAGAGGGTCGGGGATATCATGTAAAAATTCCACTCTTTGGTGATTCAGGCAGTTTAGGCCAAACAAGGATCGAGGAAAGTAACATCCAGGGATAAGTTGATCGAGGCTTTGGAACTGACGTAGTTAGAACTGTCTGCGGACGATATGGATTTCATCGGACTTTTCTTGTTCAGTTTTAGCAAGAATATCAACTAACTCGAACTTTCAAAGCTGAATAAAATCCGGAAAACACCTGTCGAGTGGATTTATTGGAACAAATACTTCAGTGGCTGCAGAGCACAAATCGAATAAAATTAAACCAGCGATCACAAAGAAAAAAATCAATAAGAACCATAGAATCAAAGTCAATAAACAAAGACTAAATTTTGAAGAAAAAGAGGAGATAACAAATCGGTGAGATAATGATCTTCGAATATTTTAGATGAGAAATCAATATCATACCCTTATTTAGAGACTACTGAGGAGAATTTTAAACTTTAATTTCATGGACATTTGTTTTTGTTTTTGTTTTTGTCTTCATTTGTTTTTTGGTTATCGGGGGGTCCATAATAAAATACCCTTCTCGACAATAAAAAATCCATCGTCATAAAATTGAGAAATCTTAATGCAGGTTATAACGGTGACATAATGTGATAGCATGGACTCAGATGATCTGTAAAATATAGAGCGTTAAATTTTATAGCGTGATGGGCCTACTTTAGGACAGGTATATTGTCCGGAATTGCCCAAGCTGTTTACCCATGTGACTTTGGCGAAGTTTGTAAAGGGGCTTCCTGATCGCAGAGGAAAGTAAGTCAAGTACATTGGTAACTCTGAAGAGGCGCCATTTCGTGTCTACTACTACATTCTCCTCCATATATAATTGGAGGAGAGAAAGTCCTACCCACACTTAAGAAGTATCATCCGATAGCAACTTAATAAGGAGTATCTTATCAGGAAACAGAAATAGGAATAGGAAAATCCTAAGAAATCAAGTTTAAAAAAACTAAGTGCTTCTCGTCGGAAAATGAGAAAGGACAGTCGCGATAATTTGTGCGAAATGTATTTTGAGATCGTTAACAATTGGACTAAAATCTAGGATTTTATACTACATAATCCTAAATTTGACAGTATCTGTATAAACATGCTGCAGAGTCTTATCGCCAATAAAAAAAAATGTCTTAACGCTGAAGACAAAAATTAGAATTAAAAGGGCAGAGGATAAAAAAAGAGCCAACATCAATCTAGCCTTAGCAGCGATAATGAAACTTTAAACTGGCAATGCAGCAAGAAACTTCTCAAAAACCCACCAGCAACAAGAAATCTTGAATAGTAGTATGACTTTTTTTGCAGAATGTTCAATATAAACTATGAAGCAATAGTTTGTTAGAACGAAAATTACTGTGTTCATAGAATCGGGGCTAATCGTCATTTTTTTATTATTGTGGAAGGTGAGCACTTTTTTGCGGTTATGCTCGGACTGGGAACGGGTAGCTCTGGTAAAAATAATTCTATGCATGAGTCAGATGCGTCTAATGCATCAACTCCTCTCCTACCCCAAGTTACAGAAGCAGTAATTTTAAGGAAATATATATTTTTAGTCTGAATAAAGCACGCCGAAGTTTGTCTAGGGACACTAAAGTTCGATTCTTTATCGGAAGAAAAGTCATAAAAATAGTTTCGGAGGGGAGGTTGATATCCATAGCTATAAAGAGCTTGGGTCTTCGCTTCATCATCTGCAAGATAGCAATAAAGTGCGTCGATAACATGAAAAACAGGTATAAACTCGAAAGAAAAAACCAGAAAAAGTGTTTTCTTAAAGATTTTAGACCCAGTAAATGGGAGAGCTGGAATAGATAGATTAGGAGGAGTCGAAGAAAAAATTGACTAGTAAAGATAATAATGAGGACTCTTTGGTTCCGTAGCAGTCTCAGGGAGATAGAGACCACAGAAAAAACAACGTGGTTCATAAAACCATGCGTAAATCTCACTGTTAAAAGGTTAATATCACAAGCTTCGAAAGTCATCTCTAATAGAAAGGGAGAAAAGGAGATTAAAGCAACTATTCCAACAATAATGTTAGCAAAAGTGATATTGATGACTCTATAACTAGTTCGAGAAGGAAAAGGATGTCTAGCAGTGCATGTTTGTAGCAGGAGTAAGCTTAAAGACTGGCAGTTTTTAACAATAAGACAAGTTTTTCAAAGCATGATCGAAGTAAGCATATACCGACTTAAAAACCAAAATAGGAGCCTCCCTAGCGATAAGCTACCTAAGTTGTTGAATATACCCACAGTCAGAGTAATACCTTGAACGATAACATAGCTAAAATCAAAAGCATCTATTTGGGCAAGAGTATCAACCTTGTCGATAGTTATCACTAGGTGTAGGAATAGACGTCTCCTTTTCACCCTCCTTCAAAGGGTGCTTATCGCACTTAACCAAAAAATGATAATTCATCTAGGACCTACTCGAATGCGATGCAGATTTTGATGATGGGAACTAATGCTAGGATTTATGACTCTAAGATCTAGGAACTTCCACTCGAAGAGCTTGAAAAATCAGCATCCAATAACGAAGTCGATTAATGTATACAATTTTTCTTATCGGAGTAGTTATGGGGGATACAGTAATCGGTTTGGAAACTTAGGTCTAAGAAAAGTTCCAAAACAGAAAATATAGTTATTTCACATAGAAGAATGCTGGATCTCCCAAAAGAGGTATTGAAAGCAATTTTATCCTCAAGTACTTATTAAAAAAAATAACTTTAGTAAAAGTACTACAAAGCATAAGAATAAGAATAATATTGTTACGATACCGTAGAAATAGGAACAAGGAATCATTAGTGATTCACCCGCGAGAAGAAAATCATCTAATAATAAACAACCACCTAATAGGTTCTAAGAAAATCCAATCGGTCTTAATTAACTGGATAGGAGTACTTCGTCGGTTCCTATCGGGGTTCATCCCCGGAAATTGTAGAGAAAAATTAGTCGTACGCACAGAGAAAGACTACCATAGAAGTAGATATTGCAGATAGTCAGTAAAGTTGTTCAGGTGTTTCATTGTCCTAAAGAACCCTAGCCTTCTGATTGGATTAGGAAAGAAGTTACCTACCATTATGAAAAGAAATCTCCTGAAACCAGAGTTTACAGACCCGTTCAAAAAAGAGATGTTTCTTACAATATTAACTTGACAAGTAAATCATTTCTCTAATCAGAATCCACCGACAGAAGGTTTAGACCATATAATAGGATCCAAGACCCTTCTTTGAGAGAAATGAAGCAGAGTAACAATAAAAATGTGGAAACTCTAGATATCGGGAATGCCCAAAGAAAAACCATCGAAGATCATATAGACAGGGTAGGTAGACCCAATCTCCGAACATTCTCAAGCTATAACGGCAATGTAGCTAGATTTGTACAGGACAGTGAAAAAGAGCCTTAAAAACCACATTATTTAGGATCACCGAAGAGTTTAAAATTCCAAAATACAGCTGGACATTTTCGAAAAAACTCGGTATCATTTTCAGTTCACTCGAGAAAGGCGGGATACTAATAGAAACAATCTTTAGGAGGGATAAAAAACTACACCATCATATAATAGACTAATGCAAACAGTCGATCCTACGATCCTCTGCTACAGACCTCTTTAAGCGGAGGCAACATCAGAAAATACTCTCCAGGAGACAACCAAGGAAACAGAAGCGGTAGGATCCGATAAAATAACGTTAATCCTGTAAAACTTGTAAACAATCCAAACTATTTGTTGAATAAGGAGGCAAGCAAGAGTAATAAGAAATATATTGCTAACCTTAACGGGAATAGCTATACTAACCGTAGTGTGAATAATGGTAACACGAAAAGTTCGGCAGGAGTTATTATCTATCATTCTAATCAGAATAGTCAGAACTAATATCGACCTTTTAATGCGAATAATCCGTAGAAAGAGATGAATTTCAATAAAAATGCAAATAAAGATACGAACAGAGTTTAGAACTCTAATAACACCGTAATCAGTAAAGATAACGATAACTAAGAAATACACAAGCCTACCAAACGCAGTCCTTAAACTGTCCCACAAAGCCCTCCCAAAGTGTAAAAAATCAGCTATTAATAATATATACAAAATCGAAAGAACAACTCTTATAATTACAATTACAACAATAAAGAAAGCCCAACCAGCTACAATCTTAACCAAGGCAACAAAGTTTATACGCCACTTTTTCCAACCAACACCAACAAAACCAACATACACGATGTTCCTAGTTAATCTCATGGCATCAATGGAGCCATGCAATACTCAACATCGATGGAACATCTCCAAGTAGTAAACTCCCCCAAACACAGTCAGGGGCAAAATATGAACTTGAATATCAATATGCATAGATAGAAAAATGAAAATAGTCGAATGCTGTAAGAAAGCAGAAGGGTACATCGTGGGAGTATCAATTACACGATGGTGTCGGGGTCCAACTTCTCCATCCCAAATCAGAGATGCGAGGAAAAGAGGGATAGTCCCAATCATGCGAATCCCAGTTTTCATAATAACTATAGCAGTTATCGTCCACCCTCGAATACTGGTACTATAAGTAGCAGGGCTAATACCAATGTTTATAGTAATAACTACTCGATTTCCAACTAGGGGAATAATATTACTCGTGCCTATTCAAGGAGATCTTGATGCTTCTTACACTATACTCTTTATATTTATTGTATATTCTGGCAAATATTAGGTGATCAAATACAATAAAATATAAGTGTATGATTCCATCCCTTATATTCATGTCTTTTTTATTTCCTGTTCATCATTTTGCACGGGCATCCTTTCTCCTTGGCAGGAGGATTTAAATTGCTCGTTTTCTGTCGGATGGAAAGACCTGAATAACCCTGATTCCAACCTTCAGGACTTTGGTCTTATACCCCATAAACTCTTTTTTCTTTGCATCTGTGCAAGAGTTAATTCTGTTTTCTGTTTTTTCTATTTCTTGAAGTGCTAGACGATTATACTCCTTTTGATAGAGTTCGAAATTTCCTCTTTTTTCGGCTTCTTCTGTGATTCTGATAAATTTCATGGTGTTGTTGTGGTTTTATTCGAAGTATTTTAGTTCGAATGTCTATTGGAATGCTTTTGCTGCTATGGTGTTCCTCTGCTTGTAATTGTTTCTTTGAGGATTTACAGCAGGCCCTTTTGGTTTTTTGTTGGTGGTGCTCTTCCATTCCAGTTCTGAATTATCATCGTCCTCTTATTGGCGGGAATGATAACGCTCTGGAATGGGCAGATCACCGTGAACTTGAGTCGATGAATTGTCCTATTTCTTGGGGAGTTATTTTTTCTCCTGAAATAGATTCAGTTCATCAAACTTCAGTTCTTCCTCCATTTATTCTCTTTTAATGGAGTTTTCGACGAGTTTGCTTGTTGATTACTCAACAAGCAAACTCTAAAATTGACTTTCAGATTAAGTCAGATTTTTTCCTTTTTCTTTTTTCCTGTGTAATTTCGGGCCTGAATTTTCATCAACTCCTGATTCCGAGTTTTCAACTGATGAAGTCGGGAGTTTTTCGAAATAACCAAGCAGATGTTCATTGTAGTCTGTTGGATTTGGGTAGTCTATTTCTGAATTTGGGGAGTGGAATCTTTCTGACTGCATTACTGGCTAGTTAGGAACGATGTAGATCTGCCCATCATCTCCAATCTAAAAGCCGTCTGATGAAAAGTCAGAGGAGAGAGGGAATTGCCAGTAGCTTTGATCTTCGAAAATGAGGTTGGGATCGGACATCGAGTTAGTGCTCTCTAAGTTATGCTACATTTTTGTAGGTGATTTTATAAAAGTGTTATCAATATTTAGATGGACTGAAATAATCAAATTCTCTCTCTCTATTCATTTCTGATAAATGTCTATTTCCTCTGCAATCATATGGAGTGAATGGTAATTAAGTCATATATATAATGTCAGTCAATTTTTTTGGTGATTTTATCAATGATGTAATAATAATTGAATGGAATATTTGTAAATTATGACGTTCTAAACTAATCATTACGTTTCAAGGTCTTCAGCAAACTCTTCGATGGATCTAACGATATTTTAAAAGTTCTTGGTCGCAGTTAGTTCCTTTCTTACGTACATGTTGTCGTTGGCAGCTTAGAGGTTTTCCTCGATTGAAATTCTGATAGATTATTGTGCTTCCTCAAGATAATCGATCACATAGTCTCTGTTCTTACCCTTACTTTACTCGATTATCCTTTTTTTTGAGAGCTTCTTGAACTCCGAGTATAAATTGTTGAGAGTCCTTCTGTTTAAGACCTGCAAAATTCCAATTATCCAGATAAATTTTGCAGTCTTTGTGAATTGATTTTTGCTTGTTAAAAAATTTTTTACTTCGGTTGTTATTAACCTTTTTGAGCAAAGTGATCTTGTTGCCTGAATTATTAAAAGCTTTTACTTTGTGTAACTCTGTGAGAGCTATTTTGATTGCGTTCCTCTTTTAATTTTGAGGGTATGATTTCAACTTGGCGGTTTGGGTTTTCTCGGGAGATACACCAATACACTGTGATTCTTGCTTTCGAGTTAAAGAATATACAGGGGATTAGCGTAGCTCCTTTGAATCCCCTTTGTTTTTATGTTTTTTTGAGAGAATTTCCGGTTTTTGTGATGTGGCGGGGTAGTCTGGAGCGCTATCCCCGCCACCCGTGTCATTAGAGCCCCAGCTCCAGATATTGTCAATCCAGGCTGGATAGTTTTCTGTTTTTGTTTAGCGATTTATTTGATTCATTAGTAAGATATTATTGCTAAATCAGAGACATTCCACGTTTAAAGTGCTGATTTATAAACTAGCTGATAGAATCTTACGCAAAAACTCAATTCGACTTTTTCAAAAAAAATGTATGGATAATTGGGAATTCTGACTGCTT
Source organism: Longipedia americana (assembly GCA_028571025.1). Classification (NCBI taxonomy): domain Eukaryota; kingdom Metazoa; phylum Arthropoda; class Copepoda; order Polyarthra; family Longipediidae; genus Longipedia; species Longipedia americana. The sequence goes on from JAOWAT010286176.1 coordinate 11,781, forward strand.
GTCTTGTAGTTTGCATGAATAGTCCTCTTTTTTTCAAAAAAACGATCAGAATCGCAATTTTATTTTCAGAAAAGTCAAGACTGCGGTCAAATTAGCAAATACTCTTCACTGGCAGGATTATAAAGTAAAATTGGTTTATTCATACGGAAATATGATTATATTCTGTGATTTCACATTATTAGGGTTCGAAAAAATTTTTTCAAAAAATAATCCTTACAAAATCATTTTTACTGCGTCTCTCAAGGAAAGTACCACTTCCATAGGGCAGTACCTGTTCAAAATTATCATAATAAAATCTTAAAGAGGTAACTCGAGGGAAAGCCCTCTAATTATTTTTTAAAATATTCCTGAATATGCAAAGTCAAATTTTCATTTAAGAAGATGATTCAGAAAGCTAAAACTCCTCAATTAGGAGTTTAAATTGCGTCCTCATGCCTAACATGTTGTAACTTGATATATTGCGGAGGTTTTGAATATGTTTTAGCAATAGTTTTTATTGCTATCGCGCAAGATTAAGCGTTATAGAACTGTAAAAATCCGGGAATTCCTAGTATTTAATTAAAAACCGGAAAGCATGCTCAGATGTGTCCAAAAATGAGTAGGAGCTCACTAGATCACAAGCAGAACAGGTAAAAAACGAACAACCCGACTTGTTGAAGGATAAGAGTATTATGAATATTTTATAATATTTATTAGCAGGAGAATTAAATAATATTTGAAGTTGTTCTGTTGTATTCTTTTCAGTCGGTGATTTAAATGCAGAATAGAGTGATCAAGTTTATAAAAGATTAATAAATAAAGTTATGGAGAAAGGTTTTGGTAACACATGTCAATAGGTTCCCGAAACAGAATAGATTTCTTTTGAAATCGAACCAGAAGCATAGCCTGTGGACGGTTTTGGCGGTGATGAGGATTTTTTTATGAAAGATGTTCCTGTTGATGGGTAAAAGTCATGCTCAGGATAATTTATTTTTAAATGTTCTTTTAATGAACAGATATGGCCTCAAAGGGGCCAGTTGTCGCTTTCTGCTGACTTAAGCTACCCAGAGAACATTGAAGAAAGATTCATCCTAGTTCCGTAAAACCAAGGGCGGGCTGGTTCAACAAACCCCAGACTACTTTAAAAGAGGGAATTATAAATGGAAAATAAGGAAAACTAGAGACAAGAAAATGTACCCGTTTAAGTGTAAAATAAATTGAGTTAGACACGTGTCGAGAGGAAGGTTTCCGGAAGACGTGTGAAAGGAAAGTCAAGTTTGAACAGGAGAAAAAAATCAAAGAAGTTAGGAAAGGAAAAAAGAGATAATAACTATGTGATGAAAAGAGCACACACAGTGCTAAAAAGATGCTGCTGGGCTTTGAGCAAGAGTCTACGGGCAGTGACCAGATTGGATTCTGATGGGAGTATGGACTACTTCATCAGACTTCTGTGCCGATTGGAGGCATCACAATCTCATCACGATGTTATCTAACTCTACCACCAAGAAGCCGAACTTTAAATCAGGAAAGTTTAGGCTGAGATCGAGCAGGAGACTAATGCGACAGAGATTAAACATCTCAGAAATGTCATCGCAGTGTTGCTAAAGGGCAAATAAGCTGCAAATATCTTTCAAGACGGTCATAGACTCAAGTCCATGGAAGTAATGTATGGCAAGGGGAACACACTCAAGAAGGTGTATAAAATGGATAAAGCCGTCTAAAAACTTAACAAATTAATATAAGATCTGGACCTCGGATGTTGCGAAAAGGAAGCAATTCCAGATATTCTAGGCATGATGTGAGATCAATAGTTCACTTTACTACTTTCATTGATCTGCAATACTTGCTTATGTATACCAGCTTATATTTTGGACACTCTCCTCAATTATACTCAATATTGCTCAAAGACTGTTTTATTATCAGTCAATTTTATTTCAGTTGACTGCTATTCTATCCCTATAATACATATGATCACATGATCAACAGAATCAGCTTTTAGTGATCCTTTTCATCTCATCCAACATCTGTTGGTAATCGCCTTTCGGAGACAATGCACTGGTCTCAAAAGAACCCTTTTGAATTTGCTTTCTGCTCCTGTTGTTGTTTGAATAATTGGTTTGATACGCCTAGTTTTCATTGTATTCATAACTATTCCTATTGTTAGCAGTGTTTCCTAAATAGTGCAAGGTTTTACCTCCAAGCATGCCTTTTTATTTCAATTTGAGTAATCTGATGGTTTCCTGTCTTATTCTTTAGGTTTATTAAAGTAAGTCTGCTAGGCCGGGGTAGTCCCCTTTTCTGGATGCTTCCATTTTCCATCTATCCATTTCTCTTTCATAGGTTTTCGCTTTATTTTCTGCATGGACCAGTCTCTGTTTCAAAATCGATAGATCATCAGGCCCCTCGGCATTGTTAAAGTTTTGTCTGAGGTTATGATTTTATTGGCGAAGTTGTTCTAAATGTCCTCTCAACCCTTCATATCCGTCACTAGGATCAACAAATTGCCCCTGCTGAGTATTATATCCGTAGCTTTGTGGAGATTGGGGCCTTTGCTGAGGGTAATAATTTGGATCGTAATATTGACCGCCCTGAGAATTTGATGAATCCATTCCTTGCTGGTTTTGGTTGGGGATAACTTGTGTAGATCCACCGATTTGATATGTAGAATGCACTTGATGGGCAGATGATGTCGGTCCTTGAGGATCATGATTGGACTGACCTAATTGGGACTGGTTTAGATTCATTTGACTAGATTGGTTAACTCCTCCCTGAGTGGTTACCTGTCGTTGCCCCGGTATTATGTATCCACTTGTATTGGCCTGACCGGGCTGGTACAACAAGGGCTGATTAGAATTAGATTGACTGGCAAAAGATGGGGAATTGGGTTAGAGACCCGGTTGAGTCAATCCTGAGTGTATTGGCTGGTTAAAGCCGGGATTTTGCATCTGAGACGGATCTCCTCCGATTACATAGGTGGGTTGGTTGGATTGTTGGGGTTGAACGGAGCTTTGGAAGTACCACTGGGGATATTGTATGGGTCCAACTTGAAAGCCTTGTTGTTGTAAGAATAGCATAATTCTTTTCAATTAGCTTTAACACCATGCTCTTCGTCTTTTCTAGTCATTATGGAGTCTGATTTACTAATTTAATCTTCGAATGAGCTATGCTCTTTATTTCCTCAAAGATTAAATTTACAGGAGGGCTTTTTTTTCTATTTATTCGATCATCTCAATGGCATCATCTCCCAACACTACTTTGGGATTTTGATTTAAATGAGCTCGGATACTGGGATGTGATTGATGTCCTCTTGGAGATTGTCCATTTATGTCCAGGAAGGGTTTACTTCCTTTATGATTATGATTGTGATTATCACCTGCAATGTTAAACTATTGAATACCTTGCATTGCTGTTGTTCCATCAAATCCTCCGACCGTGGCTCCGAATCCTCCGGTATTCATGGCGATATTATTTGGTGCGTATAATCCCGGTCCGTTTCCTTCCGACTAGTAGTTTCCTGCGACTCCAGGGATATTGACTTCTGGGAGTTAAGATCCGACGAGTAGATCCAGGATACCTTTTTCTGCGGTTGCGATATCTTGAAATTAGGAGGTTCCTTTGCTAAGATCACCGGCACATAGTCTTATAACATCTTGAATTCTTTATGCGATTTATTGTGTTCTTTTATTAGATCCGATTCTTAAAGACCCTTTTCTCTTTTGAGGGGAAAGATCTTGTTGTGATTGTGAGTCGTAGTAGTTTGTACGAGATTGACCTTGTCGATAATCTTCCACTTGTAGTTGTGAACCTTGTTTACTTCTGGGATACATTTTTTAACGAACTTTGGAAAAAAATAAACACAAAAAAGTTAATATAAATTTATTCAAATTTTATTCAATATCATCAAGAAAAAACAGTTTTATACATTTGCTTTGCTTTGATTATCTTGTTTATTAGGTTCTTTATATTTCTGGTTTCATAGGAAATTGTTAGGAATGAATATTTCAGCATATTTTTAATCTTGTATATCTATTCATGTTTTGATGTGGACAAAAACACTTAATGATTATTTCCAACAGAGTTAAGACAAATTTTTGTATCGATTTTTCCAATATAAAAGCATGGATATATTTTTAAGAGTCTTTGTCAAAATATGCATTACCTTACTTTTTTCTGATTAGCACTTGTTTTTAAAAGATATTGAAAAAATGCTGGGTTCACGTTTTCTTGGTCGGAAAATGTTCAGCCAGGCATTTTCTTCTTCGAATGGAAAGCCTCCCCGAATGTAGCCATTCAACCCTGTGAAACATGGTCTGAAGGAGGACTTCATTCTGACCAACTACACAAAAATGAAAGGATGAGGCTGTAAAGTCCCTCAGTAAAAACTGCTATCCTATCTAAAACAACTCCCAAACCCAGTCGGCGTGTAGACACCCGACGTATCTACAATAAAAGTTTCAAAGCAACATACTCTGGTTTCAACCATGGACTTCTTCTACCCTCTCGTATAATCTCCTTACATGTTCGGAAGAATTGCCTTTGCAAACACTGTATCTGATCTCTATGCAATGGGTGTTACATCTATCAAGGAGGTGCTCATGATCTTAGGAGTCTCTACTGATATGACTCCGAAAGAACAGGATGTGTCCACAACCATGATGATACAGGGCTTTGTATAAGCTGCTCAACAAGCATAGACGCAGGTTGGAGGAGGACAGACCGTGTATAATATGTGGCCTATGATGGGAGGAGCTGCTATTGCTGTTGTTGAAGAAGGGCAGTTTGTCATGCCGAATAATGCGAAACCTGGGGATAGGCTTATTCTTACCAAACCGCTGGGAAGTCGATTTGCTATCAATGCTATGCAGTGGCTCAAAACTAGTCCTGAAAAGAGAAATAAGATCCTGACTGAGACGACTTAGTCTGCTCTTATCGAGGCCTACTACCGAGCATAGGAACAAATGGCAACCCTAAGCATCGTAGGAGCAAAGCTTATCCGAAAATATAATGCACATGCGTGTACGGATGTAACAGGGTTTGGGATTTTAGGACACGCTCGATATCTAGCATAGGCTCAGAAAGATAAGGTAACATTTGTTTTGAACCGATTTCCAGTTTACAAGGATTTGATAAAGATATAGAATAAAGTGCAGAATTTTAAAATGATGGAAGGATATGCTGCAGAGACTAGTGGAGGATTATTGATTAGTCTTCCTGAGAATCAAGTTGAACATTTCAGAAAGGAATTAGACGAGCATGGGATTAATAATTGGGAGATTGGCTACGTTAGGGATGGTAAAAATACTGCAGTTCTTGAAAATCTGGAAATTTTGGAGGTCTGAGTGTAAAGTTTAGTTGGACTATCTATTGATTCAATGACTTTTAAACCTCAAATAAAAAAGGGTTTCAAATGAAATAGAATCTTTGATAGTTTGTCAATATATATCGTTCTTAATTTTACATTAATCTAGACTATCAGTTCGAATTAAACAATATGAGACGGAATTAATGCTATCGTGAAAAGGCTTTATTCTATTTTTTAAAGAACTTAAGTAACACTCTGTCAGATTTTAAGGTTCAAATTCATTAAAAAAATAACTTTTTCAGGCATCGTCATGAATATTTTACCGTTTTCCATCAAAGCCCTTATGTTGCGGTTCGAGGAAGCTTAAATCAACAAATATTCTTTAAAGCTGCTGCTTAAAGTAATTAAATATGCGATATTTAACCTTTTGTGTTACCGCTGACATAATGGATTCTTCGCCGTT
>JAOWAT010286287.1:0-17515 GCA_028571025.1 Longipedia americana
AAGTTAATATATTGAGTAAGGAGCTGGGGACAATAGTGTAGTCGTTAATACCATAAGACCAGACTCCTACCATCGTGATTCCTAGTACAATTATCGAGGCAATCAAGAGTTCAATGCTGGTGGCAACAATCAAAACTAATTGAGGGATATTCAGGAGAATAATGGGAAAAATAAAAATAATGGTGTTTAAGATTATGTCCAGGAAAGGATCAGTACCTATTCTCAGAAATAATAAAAGAACAACGCTCTTTCTCATTAGCAGATAAACAATACTTATTAGCACAATTAATAAAAAACCAGTACTTACTCTCAGCAAAGGGACAGTAGTCACTTTCAGAATCAGAGCACACATAATAAAGATGACCATAACCAAGAAAATCCGGGTAATGTGGATAGGTTTACCTACATTGAACCAAACAGTTATAATTACGCTTAGGAAAATAATCAGGACACCTATCAGAGCAGCCGATAATCTAAAAAACATAACTCATAACCACAAGAATTAAATATTGGGCAATAGAACCAGAGGAATACATACTAAACCGGAGACAGTCAAGGAACAGCGCATACCAATACCAAATCCTATCGACAGAAACAATACTTCTAAAGCATCCCGTAACAAAACAACTAAGAATAGATGTCTAATAGGGACAGAAATTCCAATCGATAGTTTGAGGGTGAAAGACAATAAAACAGACTAGCACAGCTTATTAATATTGAACCCGAGTCTGAAAGTGAGGGTATTTAGCCTTATTATCCACGGTCTAGGTCAAAAAGAAAATTAAAGCCCGATCGATCTCCGAAAAAGGTATCATCTGGGCAGCAGGAGAGGATTTCTGACTATAGGATACAGGATTAATAGTCTGAAAGCGAGTATATGTAACCGTACAGTCTAAAATCGAAGTCTAAGAGAAATCTAAAACCTGATCGAGACTCCAAACATAGATCAGCTCAGTAGGAATCTCGAATTTCGAATCCTCAGCAAGGACATATTGAATACGGGCAGTAGTCAGGCAGATTCTAAAGATAATCGAGGGGAAATTAAGGATAAATAGTTCCTCATTCTGGAACGAGATGGTCTGATCCGAGAGAAACTCTCAATTAGAACCATAATAACGTCAATCTCAATGCCGATGCCATCAACCACGTAGGCATCAATGGCAGTAACAGTATTGGAAACACCCAAAAAACTAATAATTATGAGGATACTAGCCGCGAAACACATACGGTAAACAACTACCAAGAGGGCAATAACAGAAATAGCCAGATGTCGAGTGGTTAAAATGATCGTCAAGGTAGAGAGTCTATGGATGCCAACAATAATTATGCTGCAACTTACACATCTAACTAAAATCAGGCGGGAGATACAGTTACTCTCGCAAGGAATACATACAGTACAAATTAAAACTACCTCTATAGTGAAACTCAGCCTCTAAAAATTGAGAATCAGACTAATGCGCTATCGTCTCACGTCCAGGGTGATTAGAATGTTCGACAGTCCAGAAATTAAAATCAGAGTTATCGTGAGAGTAATGATAGACATGGACAATATGAGGTGCCTCATTAAAGAAGTCATATTAACGAAAATGGAGAAACAAAGGACAATTCTGAAAACAAAGCACAAAACTATGATTCTCATTATTCCACTCCCAACTATCAAAGCATAGATCGCAAAGAATCAAGGCAAAGTCAAAATGGAAACCCAGCTTTCAACTAGCATCCCTAGCAAACTCGGCATTAAAGCAAAATTAGTGATAATCACTCAAGTCAAACCAGACAAGAAGAACGTCGTCAAAATGTTAACGGAAGTACTACGAATAATCAGTAAGCAGTTTATCATCAATAAGCCAAATTGAGGTAATCTGGTCAATCTAACAAACACTATAACCAATCTCAAACAAATTAAAACAGGAATCAAGAAATTGATCGCCGCACATCCACTGATAACAATCATCAAGAAGTCAATAGGTAGTTTTCTCGGGGTACAAGGGAGCCATAGCCGTATGATTACAGAAAAGAAAGTTAGGAAAAACCAACTCCACAAGAAAGTAGATACTACACTTCAAATTAGTACCGAAATAGTAAAGTGGGTCAGAGTAACAGTATTGTTGACAGAAGAAGCAGTCATAATTCTAACTAACACTTGTAGAGACACCAAAGCGAAGACAGAAACACACACAGAGTCAGTCAGCAGGATAACAATTATGAAGCATCTTATGGGAAAAGGGATTCATAGCAAAGTAACCGCCAAAACTAAGCATACCGTAGCTAAGTTTAGCCATAGCGTCAATAAAAATACTAAGAAAGGAAAGAATAGTTAGATTTTTCAAAGATAGTTGGCAGTAATGATCGATAGAAGGCTCAGTAACCCCACAAAATTCAACAGTAGAATTACAGGCCAGAAAATCAACATCAGTCTTACGCAAATAAGCAGTCCCAACACCATCAACAGTCATAACCATAACGACACCAATCGAATTATTCACAGTCACAGCATCAATAAAGTCCTAATTAAGTACAACAAAGGAATACTGTGCAGGATTCGACTAGGCAAGATACCTTGGGTATTTTGGAACCAACTCAAAGTAAGTCAAGGGTCTCAAAATCGGGATCAGGAGGGTCCAAAAAGAAAAAAATAGCCAAAGGAAATTTGATGTCATGGATATGAATGATTGACTTTATTTTCTGATTTTTAAGTATTAGACGGCAAAGAACAAATCTACTGGGAATAACAGTCTGGTTTTTGGTAAAAAGACGGACAGATTGATTATACATGTAAAAAGATATGTATTGATAATTACCAAATTATGAATTAGCGAATCATTCAATAATTTGATCGTTGTTGCTGATTTTTCCAACGTGGAGGAGTGGGTGGTCTCTTTTTGAGCTGTTCTTCATCCTATATCCAGTTGTTGGCGTTGGTGTTGGAAGGGTATATAAGTTTGGGAATGATTTCTAAGTTGGTCTTAACGATAAGAATAGCACCTGCATTTTTATGTTTCCTACAATAATCGGTAGCAGAAAAGACAGTGATCAATTGTCCCATGGCGAATCTTTCAAACCCATCCATGACACACTAATGTGCTCTAACGATCATGTTAAGGTTATTTTTGTTAAGGAACTACTGAACTCTGTCCGGTCCAAATTTAACGATGTTTCCAGCTCCTTGAGGGTCGCGGAGATGGTTTGGGAATATTCCGTAGTCGTTGTCAGTGTCGGCAGGATCAGACCATAAGATGTCAAGAACGAGCTGGGATTACTCGTCCTGGACTTCGTGCATGATTTCTAGGGGTCTTTTTATGCCTTCGATATCTTGAATTGTCTTTACGCAGGCTCCGATTCCCCCATGCAAGCATAGAATTTTGTCTTAGACAATTGCTGCGAGAGGAAGCCAATCAAAAAGACGGTTCATCCTTTTGAAAATCGAATTGTCATCCATTATTTACTCATCTAGTTTTTAGGCGCACTCATCACTGAACCCGAATGTGCTGTTTATCTGTCCATCTTCATGATTTCCTCGGATCAGATGGACTTGCTCTGGATATATCACTTTCAGGGACAGAAGTAGGCAGATTGTTTACAAAGAATTGCTCCCTCTGTCAACAAAGTCTCCCAGGAAGATGTAATCATAGTTCTATATGTCCTTCTTTTTCCCGTTCTAGTGCGGAGTTCCGTAAAGATGGAAGAAACTCATCAGATCTGAAAACTGTCCGTGGATATCTCCGAAGATCTTCAAAGGTGCCTTGACATTTAGCACCATTGGTTGGTTGGCGATGATCTCTTCGGCCATATCACAGAGAGTGATGATGTGATCAGGTTTGAAATTGAACTTAAGAGCTTCACTGTTCATGAAGTTCTTGGGCTGAAGGAGGGCATTGAGGAAATAATGTGGAATATCTTGTTTGGTGTTGAGCATTCTTTTAATTTAGCTGGTGCCTTTCAACTTATCTTATTTCCCGATGACTGGTTCCATAATGACTATTCTTTTTTTTTTCTAAGACTTGGGTTTCGGTTATTCCTGCATCATCATCAGTTTGGATCTTTTTTAATTTACGCTTCCGGGAATAGTGGGTGTGTTAGGACTGCTCCTTCTTTACATGTTGCTTTATTTAGTGCTATTACTATTACTGGAACTGACTGAGCTCGTTGAAGTGTTAAGATCCTGTCCTAGCACTTTCTGACTCAGGTTCTGACTGTTTTTGAAAATATACGGAAGATTCAACTTTATTATTGCGTCTGTGGGGATATTTGGAGTGTTCAGTTCGAATCCCCCATAGACGTATATGTTTTTCTCGAAAAGCCAAGCACCGTGTCTGAATCTCTGTACACTGTTGAAGGTTGTCCACTCGCTAGCTTATGTATCGAATACTTCCATGGGCAATTCTTATGTCACATTATTTGTCCTACCACCAATAATAATCATCAAGGACCCCAAAAATAGACTTGAGTGTTGGTATCTCGAAGTAGGTTGAGTTTTTTCGGGTGCTCTTACCCAATCCCAATGTCCTCTTCTGTGTCTCCTCAACCCCCAGCTATCGTTTAACGGATTATTATCACCGGATCTGCCTCCAAAAACTACTATCATTCCTGAAGCAGTTCCAGCTGAGCATAAAGAAGCCGAATGATAAACACGGGGACACGGAATTTCTCCTTAACATTTTACTTAGACCCAAGAAAGTGGGGGCTTGTCATTGCAGAGAATCCAACAGTCATTAACTGATTTTTCTCCGATATTTCCTCCAAAAACCACCAAATATGGCTTTGAATAGGATAAAGTGTGTCCGTAACGCCTTCCTGGAGTTTTGCTCACCACGTTGATAGTATTCCATATGCCGACTCCGTCTTTGATGTCTAAGTGATATAAGTCATCAGATGCGAGTCCTCCGGAGCCGGTTGCTCCTCCATATATAACAATTTTGTTATTTTCGATGCAGACTGCCCCGTGGGCAGCTCTTGGGGATGGTGTGGTGCCGGTGGCTAAATTATGCATCGGAGTTACTTTCTACTTTCTTCCAGAATTTGGTAACCAGGTCGAGACTGTATGTATTATCAGTGATAGAAAATTGACCGGTGGTACCTGTGGCTCCCCCAAAAAGACAGACTTTATTCTTTGTGTAATAGGTGATGCTGTGTCCAAAACGAGGAAGGGGAGCATTTCCGAATACTTACAATTTATCGAGCGACTTTTCTAATGACATTTAATTCAAAAAAATTGTTATTGAATGTGTTATTGAATATTCTTTATCAATATTTCAGAATTATTTCCAATCATCTCGTTTCCTCTTTAAATGAGATTCCGTAATAAAGATGTAACTTTTCATTGCATTAAGGATACGCTTTTTGTGTCAACTCGATCTTTCCAAATTTTTAACTGTTTTTTTGTGAATTGAATCTTTTCAAACAGCGATAATGAATTTATTATTTGAAGTCAAATTTTTCCATCCATTTTTTGAAGGACATACTTGTTGGAAATTTGGAAATATCGAAATAGTATGTTTTCCATTGTTGTTCTTCTTTTTCTTAATGATTATTTTTAATGCCTTGATTTGTTTTGAGGGTTTTTTATTTTTAAAAATCTTATTCTATTTTTGGGAAGTCATCAATCACGGACGATGTAACTGATGACTAAAATTCCGTTTCCGACTCCAATAGTGACGGAAAATCGCTTTACTAGCTAGAAGCATCATGATGCTAGTTTTTCTACTGGAATCTATGAGGCTGATTAGAATTGCGAGATTTGTAGCCCTGCTGCTTACAATTATGGTAGCTCTGAATGTGAGCGTAATGTTTATTCTTTTTTTGAAAGGCTCGTGCCCGATCCTCCTCTTATTTCATTTTTTTAATGCCAGAAACGATTTAACTACCTGCGAGTCTGACATTTCTGGTTTTAAGCATAGTTCTAGGGTCTAAGTTGAGATTGAAATCGATTTTAGTACCCTGATAGTAGTGTGCGTATTACTATCGAAACTTTGGATACTCAGCGATAAAGTCCTTCCCATGCTATTATTTCGTGAAATATACCTTCCCAATGTATGTTTTATTGTGATTGTTTATGTTGATGGAGACATAGACGATATTCTAATTCACCTTTTGAAACGCATTTAGTAGATACATTTCGAACTTCTTGTCAGAGATTTCTTAGTCAGGCTTTTTTAGATTTTTAGTGAACAATACTTGGTAGGAATCGTATTATTTGTCGTGGAAATAAAGGTTTGCCTTAGCTTCGGAGTCTTCTTGCACGAGTTCGTCTCTCAGAAATTCGAAGTTCTTGAGAGCTTTGTATCCGTCAGCAAAATCAATTATTGCTGTCACATGATTTCTACTTTGGACAGCTTGTATGTTTTCGACCTTATCAACGAACAAGTCAGTATATTTTTTGTTAACACAATCTTTGACATCGTTTTCGAAGTTTACCCTATGAAAAGGTATTCCATCATAGAAATTTATCAATTTTATACTGCATTTGAACGCTTCCTTCGGCTTTAGGAGAGATATTCGAACATCGATTGCTAAGAGACGCTTTTTCAGTTACTAGTATTATAGTTCTTTAAATTATTAAGTTCTGAGAAAACTCAAGGTAGCTGATGAGTTTAGGTCGTCTTTATCGAGAGATCTGTAGCTGGAGTACAGTTTCAAGTAACCGTGCTTTCTGACTATGTCAAAGAATTATTTGATGTTCTTATTTTTCAACCCTTCGACGTGATATTTTTTCATTTCCTAATGAGACAATTGGAGATCGAAGTAGATATTCAACGGTCTCAGATAGATTTTTTAGCTGAAATTGTGAGTTTAATAGAATTTTTTGGCAGCTTTATGGGTTTAAAACTAAATTTTGACTAAGCCCTGTTTTGGTCTGAGGAGAATGTATTTGACATCTTTATCCATTTGGATGTTTTCCAGAAACATGGCTATAGTATTCTGTTTAATCATGTTTCTCTACAGTTGTTGGACTACGACCTCTTTGCAATCGCTAAATTTTTAAAGAAGGGTTTCGTTCATTCTTGTCCTGATTAGATATCGATAATACTTTTAATCTATTATTTTGTCGTGGTAATAGGAGACATTGACTGGAAACAGAATTTAAAAATAGAAAAAATTTGGAATCACTAGTACATTGCCTTGAGTTTTGAAGTGTCTCTGAGACCTTAGAATATTTTCACTTCGAATTTTTGTAAATGGAACCTAAACAGCTTCCCTTCCTTCTAATTTTCTTTGAACTTCCCCTCTAAATATGTTAGTCTTTCAATAAGTCTCAAGGATAGAATTTCTTTGCAAGTAAAGTTATCAACCTCACATTCCGCAAGTTGTTTGACACTATCTTAAAACTATGAATCACTGGGATCGAGCAAATAATTGACTGTTACTGCTTTTAGTTTTTGGTAGTACTCAAAGCACAGCTACTAATGGGAGTTTGGCAAAGAATCTTGTGCGGGGCTAGTTTCGATTTGCATATTTTTTCGAGAGTTTTTTTTATATTGTTTATTGGTGGGTTGGGATGATGGAGATTATGAAAATCCCGGTCTTGAATAATTATAAAGTCCCGCCACTAGTAAACTTAATAATAAGTAATTTTTTAATTTTTTTTAATCAGTTAATTGCCATGAATATTTTCCTCCCTACATAAAATTGGAGAAGGTTTTTTTTGTTGCCGTTGGACATTGAAGTTTCTTGAAAGGGTTTGTTACGATACAAACAAAATTTTGTTGAATTTGGGATGGTTAGAAGTAGCATTAAGAAGCGAAATTTTGTGGGTTGTTTTAATAATTTTTTTCCAAAATTGAAAAGTTCAAACTACAAAATTTCAGTAGTCATTAAAAGTTACCTTATTTAAAAATGTAAAATTACCTGTATATGTTGTCTTGCCTCAGGATTCTTCCTGGGCCTGATTTAGTAATAAAATTTATTACTACTATGCAATTATTGCGAGAAAAAATAGCTTTTCCTCGAAATATATTTAACTCATCAAACCGCACAAAAATAAATATGAAGAAAGCGAGAAATTCGGGGCAAATTGAATATAATTAAACAATTATATCATAAATCGTACTACCGAAGTTCTTCAACATCGGGTCCATAGCCACTTTTTTCAACAGATTCCAAAACTTCTCTGAATTATTAATGCAAATTAAGCTGATTCGTCAAAGATTCGGGGTTTTAATATTTCTTTTTGTCGATATATGTCTATTTTTAATTTTGGCGTACCATGATTTTTGTATATTCTTGGTAGGATTAGAAATAGAAGAATGTGTTCGTTTTTGAGTCGTAAAGCCCGTATTTCTAGACTTTGGGGGATGGTAGAGTGGAAGGAGGTGTTTACTACTCTTTGGGCTTTTTTTACATGGCTAGGACGGTAGTCTGAATATGATTTATAAAAATTGTCGGAAATGAACCTGTTTCAAAAGATATTTTTCGTTTATTGATAAATATTTGTATTTGTTGCTTCTGGTTCAGGAATCCTGACATAACACGATCAGTAGCCATTTTCACAGAGGATCCCCGAAAATTAGAATGAGTATAGAATCGAAAAGAAATTGAAATTATGGAAATCACTATCCTTGAACTGAACTGTCTTTTTTTTCACCGCCGATTCACAAAAATTGTTCTTTATCTACCTTCTATACTGTAGCTAGATGTTGTACACTTGTTTACAAAGTTCGCGTTTTTTTCAATCGACTTGATTGACTTTGGATAGTTACAGAAAAAAATCCAAAAAACATCCGATTTTGAATAAAACCTGACAAAGCTGACTAAATCTAACAAATAAAGAAAATATTAGATTAAAGCCATCAAAAGACCGAATACGGAATTATTGAAAGAAATGTTTCAGCTTATAGTCGGTAGCTTTTAAAGTGATTTTGACTTCACTCTGGATTTTTTCGAAGTGAATCTTTTGGTCATTGTTATTCTAAGGTCTTAATCAACATTTTTGAGACTAAGATTGTTGAGAGCAAATTTGAGGAGGGAGAGCTGGAGATCTTCTTCAGGTTTGAATTGCTCGCGCATATTTTATTAATCTTGTTCGGGCTGGTATTTCAATGCTTTGAGGAGTAGAACTATTCTCCCTTCGAGCTATTGTACATGAAATCCAAGTTGTCGGTTTTTGCTGTTTAACTATCGGAGTTCGGTGTTACTTGCTTTTTCCTATTCAATTTTTTTGTCAACTTTACTAATCCTCTCAAACTAATTTTAGTAGGTATCTTGCGTACTGCTTGTGAAGGGTATTACGGGCTAAAGCTCATTCATCTTTATAAATGAGGAAAGTACTCTGTTTTGGATCAGTTTTTTTAACTGACGGATTTATTGGTCTTTGTTGACAAGTTCTTATTTCATGTGGAGCATGTCATTTTTCCAAATCTGAAACTCTTATCGCATCTGGAGATGTATTTATTTCGGATTTGACTTTTTCTCAGCGGTGATTCCCAATTAGTTAACCTTCTATTTTAGAGATTTGACTTTCTGCGTTAATGCATAATTCTAAAGCGATCAAAAAGAGAATTACCTATTATTTGAGAAGGCATTTCTAGTGTACCATATCTGCAAAAACGATCATTGTTTGGTTGTTGAGAGAAGTAAGCCTCCGAATGATCTGATAAAATATTTTTGCGTCTGGTTGTTTGAGCCTACTCTGCTCTGAAAGAATTTTCAGGATATCGCGATTCAAATCGAATGCATTTTTAAGTTCAGATATCTAGTTTTTGAGTTGATAGTTTTCTTATCTTAGAAATTTGACTGAATTCACATCTTCCGACTACATCACTAAAATTCTTATTAATTTAAAGTATAATTCGCTAAAGATTCAAGCTTTTTATTGCTTAAGTTCTGAAAAATTATATCAAATTCTCTCTGTTTAGGCTGGAAAAGGCGTTTTTCAGAGTTGCCTGTCAATAATCCTATAGAATTGAAACATCCAATTGTTGCAGTATTCTGTATCAAACTGAAACACGGGTATTCCAAACTCTGTTTGAGCGAAACCATGTTTAATTTTGACAACTAGAAAGCCGTAGACAAATTAAAACCTCGTCCAGATATACTTAATGCTGTTAGCAGGGATAAAAAAGGTGTGATTATCGTCGGTTGGGGAGTGATAAGAGTAAATTCCGGTCTCAGTCACTGTAACGTATCGTTCTGACCACTTTGATCTAACTTGAGACTTTTTATAGATTTTTCCGTAGATGTAAGTATTGAGGTTGACTGCTGACAATACATGGGGTGTTTTTTTCCAGGAAAGGACGTTCGTACACACTTTCATATCGTTCATTTTTGCCATTAGGACTTGCGAAAAGAGGAGGAAGTGGAGAGGCATCTTATTTTTTTCTTTCTCGGCATTTGCACTAAAGAAAACTTAACTTCGTTCTTTTTAGGTTGAATAGTCGAATTTTATCAATCTGTCAGTCTTCTTTGTATTAGATTTTTACTGGGGTAAGATTTTAATCTTAATGACGTTTCTGATTCCATACTAGATTTTACCAAATATCATTCTATCGGGGGTAATCTACATTTCCGTTTAAATCCAGTTCTGACCCAGAATTTCCACTTTTTAAGGTGAAGAAGACTGTTTTTTGGTCATCTAGGGCTTTTTCTTCGGCGTGATAGTCGTTCGATCTTTGGCTTATTTGTTTTTCGGGCTTGCAAGATTTTATTTGCCAACTTTAAGATTGGTTTAGGAACGAGAACTCATATGTCCTTTGATTTTTGGGTTTTCCTACTTTCCAAGGGTTATTCTGAAGGCTTCTACAAGATAATCGTCAATGTTTTTATTTTGTTAAGTACGGACATCACTTTAATCGTGGACATCTTTTATGCTTATCGAGGAAGGCGTTTTTTATTATTTTTATTAGGTTTTGTTGGGTTAAAGTTGAGCAACTTACTCATCGTCATTGTCGAATACTTTGGAATCCACTCTTTTAAAGGAAAACTCTACGGTGTTTACGCCAGTTCTCATGTGACTTTATTAGATTAATTATCGATGTAAGTAACATGAAATGATTAGATATTAGATGATTTCAGAGACATATAAACAAACAGTCATCTTTGAGATCAGTACCTTTTATTTCCTAAGTTTGCTTTGAGTTTCTATGTCATTGCAATATTGGTTTTTCTTGGGATTTTGGAGTCTTTTTAGTATTATTCCTCTTAGATGAGTCCACCTAGTCTGTTTTAGAATATAATTTCGTTATTTTTCATGACTTCATCCAGTTTATCGAAGAGATCTTCGCTGACCTTTTGCATTTCTGAGTGTTTTTTCTGAACAATTTGGAGGTATCCTTCGCTAGTGATTGATCCTTTGAGGTCTTTGTTGTAAATCCATTTGCAGACAAGTTTTCTAACAACACTCAGATCGAGTTCGAATTGCTAGGCAAGACCACTGATTGAAATGCTAGTAAAACATTTCCGATTTCCAACCAAATAGCATTTCAATGATTCTAAGGATATGCTTCAAAAGTACGTAGTTTGATATTTTTGAGGAGATTCTCTTTGACAGTATCCATGTCTGACATTTCTTGCCAAATTGGTAGTTCTAGGAGTCTCTCATAGCATTATTTCCAACTCGCAGTCTTCAGACACTTGCTAGCCGCATAAATGAGATCCTTACTCTTGATGGGCTATGGCACGAAATACTAAATTACAAGATACTTACAGATCTTTCATAGTCTGATATTAACTTTCTGAAGGTTTTAGATGTAATTCGACCCCCCTCATTCAGCATGTAAGGCACTTATAGAATCATTGAGGCAATTAGTTCGATGCATTCTACTAATTAGCAGTTCAAGTGGAGGTAATAGGGAAGCATTTTATTTTTGGGAAGTTCTTGTCCTGTTCTCGATCCTTGAGCCAAGAACTATTTGATGACATCTTTCGGTTGCTCTTTTATTTTGGCATATCCGCAAATTTCGGAAAGATACTGTTGAACTCCGAAAAGATTTCCGTTTCTGAATTCACAGATACCGATTTTGATGATGGCTCGGTTATAGAGAGCTTGGGTGTAGTAGTCACATTTGCTGATAATGGATGGGACGTTTGACATACTTAGTAAATCCTTAGCTTTGCTTCGATAGTTGATAGCATGGTTGAAAACGAGATACAGAATGGTTTTTGTGATGTTTTACTCTGTTTGTGTCTGGAGAACTAAACTAGCGTAGTTTTAGAGAGCCTATTCTTTTCCAAGTTCTGTGAATTGGAGTTTTCTACTGCCGACGTAGTCCTTCTAAACCCTTTGAATGAATGGACTGCTCATGAAGTACATGTTTTCGATGACTTTGAAGGAAATTTCTGCTGCTGAGCGTTTGTATTATTTGTAGTTCATTTCCAAGGAAATCCGATACATAAAATTGACGAAGGTAATGAGATCCTGCAGTCTTTCAGCATACTCTACATCTGAACTTTCAGTGAACATGAACGCCTTCCTCAGCTAGCTTTCGAGGATAATGACAAAGGCTTTGATGGAGTTGTAGACAGATTATTATGATGTCTAGAGTTTTTAGGATACTTATCCCTCGGTGAAAGTCATGATATTTTTGAGGAGATCATCCTCTTAGGATTATCTCAGGATATCAAAACACTAGTCGACTTGATCAAACATATCAATCCATTGCTGTCTCACAAAATGAGTTAGTTTCATTTGTCTGCTGATTTAAATTCTCATGGGGATGTCCACCAGTCTGATTGATAGTTTTTACGAATCTGTGTATTTTCGACTGCTATCTCTGATATCGTCCAGAGTTTTGATGAACTAATAGCGATCCTATTGGGTTTTGAGTTTATGAAAACTTTTGATCATTTTTTGAATTTCCTCTTCGGCCTCTTTTGAAGTGGCTCCCTGTTTGGATTTCTTTTTCACTTTCTCCACATAGTTGAACTTTTTCTTTTTGGGCTATTCTACAGGTTTGTCAGTTTTTTCCGGTTTGTGTTTTTAACCAACTTTTTCTTAAGGTTTTTCCTATTCTTTGGGTTTATCTTATACCTTTTTTTTCAACCAAAACCTTCTTCTAACCATGGGGTCTTCAGATTGCAAAAGTGAGAGATCTCCTTCCTCGCTTTCCGAGGACGACTATTCTTATTGCTTGAATTACTCGTCAGATGACTATTCACCCCCTTCCTCGTTGAATTTTTCGATGGCTTTTTAGAACGTGGGCATAATCTTGCTTTTCATTTTTTGTTTCATGGTATTATAGGCTTTGGTGCTATTTTTGTTCAGTTTTTTCTTGTCTTCGGAGCTTAAAGAGGTTATCTCCTCGTTTATTTTAATAAGGAACTTCATGAAAAAACTTGGATATCCTTCCTTATCAAGTAACTTTTGAGATTTTTCGATTGATGCCAGAAGTTACTGCATGTTATCCCAGACTTTGTCGAAGTCGTGGTTGTTTAGAGCGTTGTTGATGACAGTGATGGTTTTCTTGAGTTGACTCCATTTCTTTTACTTTTCACTGAGAATCACTCTTTTGTGAGCTTCGTTTCTGCCCTCCTCGAATTCTTCCTAAACAATCCCATCAAAATTACATAGTGATAATTTGGTACCACTTTTTTGTTATTGTTTTCGCCCTGATTGTCATTTTCATCGGAATCACTACTTACATTACCTTATCCAAAAAATTTGCTCATGATTTTCAACAAATACAATATTATAATCCAAATTTACATCAAAAGCGAGTTTATATTTTACAGGGTGGTCTTAATAGTAAATTACCCATTCATTTCTGACTAAAACATTGAAAATAACTCTTTTGTGTACAAATAAAGAAAATCTCGTTGGAGAAAACCGGGGAGGAATGAACCTCGCATGGTAATCTTCAATTTGTGTTTTGTTTTTTTACCTTTTTTAAAAAAATTAAATCACAATCAAGAGAATATCATTTACTTCCTGACAAGTATCTTGCGAGTTTCATAAAGCCAATGATCAACTCCTCCATGCCATGAGCATGCTCCTCTTCCTGTTGCGAAAGATCTCGATCCATCCCGACATATTGCTCCGACACGTTCACTTCGAGTGCTATAGACAACAAAAGCATCGCCTTACTCTTCAACAATCTACCCATACTTCAGAGTGGACTTAATTTTTTTCAGTTTTTACGCTCGTAACTATTGACGCTGTCTCTATATATCTAGCTCCTATGATTAAGATTCCGAGTTTTCAAAAATGGAACTGCCACTTTAGGATTAAGTCTATTCCCTGTTTTCTTCTCTTTTGGGTGACACTCGTTCCTTCTACTAATTCTAAGCGCGATCAGAAGATTTTTATGCCTGTGGCTAGAAATTTTCAAGGATTGAACTGCTTGATGAAGAAGATTATTTTTAATCCTCTTCTACTTTTTAAAACGATATCTCCAATTTCTTCTGTTTTTAGGCATGATTTTCTTTAAGATTAACTTTGGAATATAAGGTTTCTTCTGCTCTCTTGCATAGACTGACAATTTCCTGTTAAATCTCACTATCGCTGCATTCCTCCGACTTTTACTCTTATTCTTGTTTAATATTGCTATCGCTGCATTCCTCCAACTTTTACTCTTATTTTTGCTTAATTTCGCTATCGCTGCATTCCTCCGACTTCTACTCCTATTCTTGTTTAATCTCGCTATTGCTGCATTCCTCCGACTTTTCCAACTTTTATTCCCAAGGAAAATCACTTAATTAAGTCTTCTCACCTTGTTCGTCTGCCTTTTAGATGCAATATAGGGATTTTTACTCTCCATTTTTCATTGAAGGAGGTTCTTCTTTTTGAATGCTCTCATTTTTCTGTTGTACTATACTTTACTGCGTATTTTGCTGTGTATTTTACCGTGTATTTTATTCTATTTAATTCTTGAATTTTTGTTAAAGATCTATTGATCTTATCTTTTTCTATTCCTTGAATAAAAATTCCAAATAGCTATCTCCATTCTCATTTTTCCGAATTTTGGATGAAGGCTACATTTTCAAGTCATTCTCCGAGAAACTATTACTCAAGGATACTTTTTTCTTAGAAATCGGCTATTTTCTTTTCCTGAAGATCCTGTTATACTATTTTTTGAAATCAAATTTTTTGACCTCATAATTTGTCAAATTTGTTTTTCGACATTCAAATCTCGTTGCAGAGTCGAAGGCAGGCGAGTCTACTTTAGTCCTGCTGCACTTATTTTCGAAGTGATATTATTTAGGATCCTAAAATTGCGACTTGGGTACTTTCATGTGTTGAAAAAATGCGTGTAGCTATGCAAAAGACTAACTTTTGCGAGGAATTTGTCTCTAGTTGAAAAAACTCATATATTGTCTCTTTCAATTGCTTGATATCTTAATATAATTAAAAACATGCATTTGTGGAATAATGCGAATAAAAATAGCATCTAATTTTTGATGTTATCATTGAGTGCTTAGTCAAGGACCGCCAATTCATTTTTTCTCTCCAAAAATGGTCTAGGGAATAGAGTTTACTTACTTTAAAATCCTGCATACTTTTGTTCCCTTTTGAGTGGAAAAAACTTGAAAGCAGCTACCTTTCGGCAATTTATGATTCTGCTTTCTTACTAAATATTAATTCATATAGACAGATAATCAATCTATTCCGTGTTTTATCATCGTTTGCACGAGTAGATAATTTCTTCTGGGATCACATACAATATAATAAGTTATAAACTCATCAATGTCAATGAAAGACTTCACTGTCCTTGCCAAACTAGGTATATCTGAGACATTAATTCAGGTGAGGGAGCATATTCAAGCGTTTACAAAGTGCAAAGACTCACTGATTCACAAGTATACGCCCTAAAGAAAGTGAAAATGAATAATCTGTCATAAAAATAACAATAAAATGCTCTAAATTAGGTGAGAATTTTGGCATCTGTCCGAAACCCGTACGTAGTCGGATATAAACACGCATTCATAGAGGCAAGCTCGTTATGGTACAACTGTGTATTATGAAGAAGTATCGTTATGGAATATTCCGACGATGGCGATCTCTATCAAAAAATAGTCAACCACCAAAAGGCACATACTGGTTTTAGCTAAGAGGACATTTGGAAAACTCTAATCCAGATTGTTATAGGACTCAAAAAGCTGCATTAACTTAATATTCTCCATAGGGATCTCAAAGTAATAATCTCAAAGTTATTTTAGAGTGCCAACGTTTTTCTTAGTAAAGATGGATCAGCCAAACTTGGAGATATGAATGTCTCTAAAATTGCCAAAAATGGGCTTCTGTATACACAGACGGGTACTCCCTACTATGCCAGTCCAGAAGTGTGGAAAGATAAGCCGTACGATTCCAAATCTGATATATGGTCATTAGGATGTGTGATATACGAAATGGCAACTCTCAAACCTCCTTTTCGAGCTGAAGACATGGATGGTCTGTTCAAAAAAATCGTCAAAGGATCATATCCAAAGATTGGGGAAAGTTATTCTAAGGGGCTATCCAATGTTATAAAGTCAATGCTCCAGGTAAACCCTTCAAATAGACCATCAGCAGCTCAACTCCTGAAATCGATCAATTCTAAGTGTGTTTAGTACGGGTATGACGCACATATCAATAGTGAGACCAACTAGGAGCTCTTAAAGACGATAAGGGCAGACAAAAAGTTGCACTATCTGACTGATAGACTGCCGAAATCAAACTATAATAATGGTCATTAATATGAAAAAAGTACTACAACTACAAAACAGCTAAACCAAGGTGTTTCAAGGTCTAAAAATACGTTAAGCTTGAACCCAGGCCAGCTTAAGAATATTAATCTCCCCAAACTAGACCGAATTGTCGTGAAAAATTCACCACCTTACAAGGGAAGTCATATAATGAAACATCCGAGCGACAAGAACAGTATAGACGTTTCAAATGTTCTCAAAATTGAAGGAAGAAACAATAACTATCACGTGAATCAGCAACCAGGCAACATTCGATACGATTATGACTATGAGCTTTCAAAAAAGGTGGCTGAGAGGGATATCAAAGCAGAACTGCGGAAAATCTATAATCTGAGACCCTCCCCAAAAAAGGTGATAAAGAGAAATGTTCAACTCCCAAGAATACACTGAATTAGGGAAAATTGAAAATTGATTGGTCAGTCAAATTAATTTTTTATAACAGATAAATTTCGATGTAATAAGTATCCTCCATAGAAATCACTTGTGATATATTTTGAGATCGGGCTAAATTCGGAGTACTGCACAAATCATAATCAGTGCCTTTCGAGTATGAAAAATGCTTCCTCTTCTGATAATATTAAACTCCTACTATTCAACGATTTCCTGGCCTCTCCTCAGAATATTCCTCAGCCTGATATAATAATTATAATTCGTGTGGCTAAAAGTCTGAACTCCTTCCCTGATAATTTAAAGTTTCACCTAGTTCTGGTAGCTAACTGCGTTTTCGGGATTTTACGGGTTTGACTGTTTATTCTTGGAATTGGGGGACGTCCGATCTGGGATAAATATCTTGGACAAACTTCTGAGATTCAAAAAAGAGAACTTTTCAATAACGATGTTATTCCTTAAAATTAGAATTTTCTTTATTGTTGTTTCCGGCCAAACTATGATAGAGATGATGGCT
>JAOWAT010286398.1:0-17509 GCA_028571025.1 Longipedia americana
AAAACCAAGGAAAAATGACCAAATGAGGCATCATTTTTCTTTATTCGAGTTGTTTAATGTCGAAATCATCAAAGTAATTCTTCATCAGAGGTGCCACTGAATAACGAATAAAATGTGTAACTACACTATTTTCAGTCCCGCGAGTGTGTTTTTGCATGGATTTTATTAAATCTATAATACCATAATCTTGGTTTTCTGTCAAGGGATTCGTATGGTTGAAATATATCTAAATTTTTGGTAGGACGGCATCCTCAATGATGACTTCGACAATTCTGTTTATTTTTTCAGTGTCCTCACAGCTTACTTCGATAAGGTCCTTCGTGTCTTTGTCTCTGTTGAAATCGAGTTCATAAACATCGTGCATTTTTTCTTGAAACCCAGTCATTTTGTGATATTATTTTAAGGTTTCTCTTTCTTTCGAAAGATAAAATTCATTCATTGTTTTCCTTAAACTCCCAATGTCCGAGTCAAATGATTGAATGAGTTCCTATAAAGACTAGTCCTGAATCTTCGAATAATAATTTTTCGCCAAGACCATGTCGATTTTATATTGAATAGCTAGGTGAGGATATTCCATGCAATTATTAGTGTTTTAAGACACGGCAGTCAATCCTTTTACTTCATCTTCAATCGTTTGAACCCCATTTTTCTTTTAAACTATGAGATTTGTATTGATTTATATTTATTTTTCAAAACTTTACTGTTCCTTCTCATAAAAGTATATTTTCGTCTGTAGTTTCTCATATTCAGCCTTTAAATCCAATAGGAAGCTGTTTATCTTATTGTCCTTAGACCGATATTTGAATATTTACTAACATGGGTCTTTTGTCTCCTCTTCAGCTTATGAGTTTTCACTCCCACTTTTTTACTATTTCAAACCTTTTTCCTTTCCAGTTTTTGTTCTGGCTTATTGATCTCGCGCTGTCAACACTGATTTTTTGACAGCTTAGACGGGATCTAGTCTCCCCGTTTAGTTCTTACCGAGTCCTTTTGTTATGTTTTTGAAACCCATTTTTTCCATCATTTTGAACCCCTTTCCATAACTCGCTCGAAATTCTTTTTCCTTATCGAGTTAATCTTTGGTTTTTTTAGGGTTTCCTTTTTCCTGTTTTGAAAAATAAGCTTCGAAAGTAATATCTTCTTAATCAGACTCCTCACCAATTTTGATTAGTTTTAAAGCGTTCGCAACTTTTTTATTCAATCCTTCGAACAAAATGTCCCTATTCAATTGGGAACTATCCTCTTCCGCGACTTCCTCAATTTAATCTAGGTACTTTTCTTTGTTCACCTGATTAAGAAAACTGTTTAAACTGAACTGGCCAACTTATGGCTGATCTAGGGGATCCTAATTCTTCCATTCCTTTATTTTTTTGTTGCTCTTAGGAACGTTAACTTCTAAACCTGCAGAGTAGTTTTCAATTGTACTCCCTGATTTGAACTTCCCATAAGCGGAGTAAGTTGGTTGTGAATAATTTTACTGTACATTCTGTTGCTGCTCCTCTCCTTAATAAAATATCCCATAGATGATCTCACTTTTGGATAATTTTTTCTGCTGACCTAGTCCGGCAAATTAGAAGTCATCCTCATCGGCATATTCCTCTTCCATTCTCTTATAATTTTTTAATTACAAATTTCGGGTATTGAAATGCTCTCTATTTTAAAGTGAAGGGACTAATTTAAGACAGTATTCCTGAATATAATTCGATAACTTGTGAGTAAGTCGGTTCGATGGATTGCAAAAAATAGTACTAATAGAAAGTAGCCGAAGTTTAATAACTCAAAGCCCAGATGAACGATTTTTCACGTACTTTTTTTTCCAACTAGAGCAGAGCAATTTCATAATTAACGATCTTGAAGAAGAGATCAAGGATCTCAAAAGGAAAAACTAAGTTCTGAACAAAGAGCTGAATTAGATGAGAGTAAGTGAAATATGCTTATTCCCAGGTGAAAAGAAAGAATTTCAATAGTACTGTGGAAAGGTAAATCTAACTTGCCAAAAAGGAGAAGAATTAGTTCAAAATAAAATTTGGTTAGTTTTAGAGGAAAGTTATCGAACTAGAAAACATCAATTAAAGCTTGGAAAGCGAAGTAATTCTTTTATGACCACAGCTACGAGCAACCAACATGATCTTGAATGAATACGAAATCAAAACTTAAAAAACCATGGAAGACCTTGCTCTAGTTCAATTGTAGCTTTAAGAAACATCCTCCAGTTCAAAATAGCAAATCGCAAGGTTGAGGTCACAACTCAAAGAAACAGAAGACGAGCTACACGTCCTTCACAACGCTAAAAATCGAAAGTAGTAAGAAAAGGAAAAATCTGTTCTTAACAAATCGATCCATGTCCAGCCTGCAGACACTTCCCTCTTCAAAACCACCCTTTAATAAATTAGATCGTACATAAACACCCTTTCGGCAAAAAAAACCGACATTCGGAAAATGATCGAAAGGTAAAAGCTTTAACTCTGATCCGTCCATCGTAAAGGATGAAATTCTCGTAGTTAATAGATATTAATTCATTAAATATAATGTATTCGCGATGATATTGCTGGGGATATAAGGACTGCTTCTACAAAGAATCCGAAAAGTAAGCAGATAAATAAAGATTCAAAAGCTCGTACAGTCTAAGACATTTATTTAATGATATAAAAACGGGGAATGATGTTAATTTTTCTTTCTTGGTATTACTATTTGGTTTTTCCTCATTTTTAATAGGACGGAAAATAGGTTTGAGATGCTCCGTTTTTAATAATTTTATCATGAGTAACTCACCAATCATAATAAAAAAGATTCTCAACTAACCTATCGACTAAACGCACTGGGACAGATTAGAAAAGATCATGTACCTTTCCTTGCTATCAAAGCAAATAACTACAGGATTATACACTGCGGAGCTCCAAAAATCGAGCATATATTGAAGCCCAGAAAGCAACCTAGAAAATCGCAGAGGCCGCCGAACAGCTAAAAAAAAGAAAAGTTGCTAATGTTCAGTCCAGACTCAATCAAGCCGTACGAAACCGTCTAATCTTAGTTGCAATAACTCGATTCCAAACACCACGACTAAATTAAACATTTCGAAAAGGAATGGAACCACAAATTCGAACATCTAGACAAGTAGTTTTAGAAAGATCGCAAACTCAAATTTGAAAAATATGCCTAATAATTGGTAATTATAAACTTACACTCAGGAAAGAAGTAAGTAACAAATGGAACTGGCAATCCCTCAACATCACTCCCCTGACAACGAACTGTACAAACTCAGGTGGGAGGAAGACCACTATGCCAAAGAAATGCAGTGGATGGAGGCCCAAAGAGTGAAATAAAAAATCATTTAGAGAGAAAAAATGCTGCAGTAGAAACATCATAAGTTCCGATAGAACAACATCAGACAGATGCTCAAAGAAATATAGGACAAACAGACCCATTAGATCCTCTTCACTTAGGCAAAATACAGGGAAAAAGTAGAAGATCTCAAAAAGGAGAAAAGAAAAAAAGAGAAAGACCTCGAAGACAAGCAGGGAAAATAACTTCGGTAGGTCAAGTGGATACACGGATAATAAATGAAGAGGTTTTATTGATTAGCATGTAGTTCAATTTTGAGACCGAATCTTGTTATCTTTAATTATGAGTTTGGATTCTACTCACTTTTCGGAGACCTTGAGCAACAGTAAATATAACAATAAGTCAGTCGCAAAAAGTTCCTGGTTGGCAACTTTGTTGTACCCCCTGGATAGATTCCACAGTGTCAAACAGATTCAAAACTCTTACTCTAATCTGAGCGTTCGAAGTTAGAAAAATGTCATCAGTAACTTTACTATAAACAAGACCAGCTAGATGTACTCATCATGGAATTCGAGGAATGTTTCGAGGCTTGTCTCCTTACATACTGAAAGGATCCACTATGCTTCTCTTTCTAACTTCTTTGCAAGGCGTCCAGATGGGCAGTAATAAAAAAATCAGTTATGCTGTCGTCAACTCACTCGCTATTGCTGCATATTTATTCCTCTACCCACTAGAAATCATGAGAATAAGAATGTGTGCAGATGTTTAATCAACTAGATTATACTCCAATGTCAGAGATTGCTTTTTGAAAATTAAAAAAAATGAAGGAATTAAGAGTTTATACAAAGGTGCATTCTTTGGAGCTCTGCATTTTCTACTTCAGGCCAACTTATTAAAGGTTTTGTATGAATTTTCCTTATAAAAAACTGAAGGAAAGTTGACCGGTAAAGGGCTGCTCTAGTTTACTTCCTCAATGCTGGCATCTTAGATGCTTATATACCCTCTTGACACGATAAAGTACCTTTTTATAAGATGAATTTAGAAAGAACTATCAAATTAATGGTGCATTGGGTCATACAACTTTAAATTATTCATTGAAGTAGACGTTTCGTCAGAATACAAGATATTTATACAAAGGATTTGAAATTCGTGTTGGGGCATATTTCGTTCATAGTCTTCTCTTTCTATATATGTGGTAAAGTAGCGAAGTATTTTGATTATATCCTATCTTTGTGAATTTTATTAGTACTTTACTTAGATAATATTTTTACTTATACGTTGATTTTCTGATCAAACTAATGGGAAACTGCGAAGACACTCCAAAAAGGTATAATTCTGATTTTAGCTTATGGAAAGAAGTCAAGACAGACAAGTATAGTGTCGTCTTAGAAGACCGGGAAAAAAAATAGGCGATTCAGAAATGGTCATCTTCGTAACTCTAAAACTCAAACGTGTATAACTGGAGGTTTAAGGCTAAAGAACCGTCTTTGCCTTGTATATAAGAAATGAGCTAGGAAATCATCCCAGTTTATTGCCACTCCAAAAAGAACAACACCATCAAAGGGTCAGTCGTGTTCACATAGCCCCTGACAAGACTCTATGAGATCGATCCCATGTCGGGATCGGAATGTGCACTATTCATGAAACAAGTATTGAGTGGATTAAAAATTCTGTGTGTAAAATTTGGATGGTTCGCAGTCGATTCTGAAATGCTCTTCATAGATCAAAAAGGACAGCCAATCGTCTGGATACACCCTAATGTCGCTGTTAATAAGGTGAAATAAAGGCTTTCTGGGAGAAGTTAAATGACCCAATAATAATTCGTTCAAAAAATCGCCAGAACGATAGAAAAACACCAAGACAGTGATAGCTAATTTCATTTCACAAAATAACCCTTGGGTTTCAACGATGCTATCGATTGGCTAAGCCAATTTTTAGCTAAAAGTGCACCGGGTCTAACAAAAATATACCGATACCGTAGTGAATTTTATATTGATCAAGCCAAGACCAATACATCAATACCTAATCAACCGGGAATCAGAAATTTCACTAAAAACATGAGTGAAATAGCTCTGACTAGAACCAAATAAACTTAAGCAAACGATATCATTCGATTCAAATACTCATAAATACCAAATGGAGGTAAAATATCCCAGGGACTACTCAGCGATAATTAAGTTGTCGAGAGTCTTTCAGTATCAAAGAAACATGTAGACCCTGATGATCTCCTAAATAAATTAATTGAATAGTATAGACTAAATTGATTTTTCCCCCATTTTGATCATTCTCCGAATTCAAAAAAAATAACACCAACTCATGAATATTGAATCAATGGAAACCAGGCAAAATCACTATACGGTTTTAACTTTTGGAAACTTTTATAATTCTCCTTTTTCAAACAGCCTGATATAGTGTTGGAGGTCATCAAGGGCATTTTCAAGAATATTCTTGGATTGATCGAAGGAGGCCAGGTCAACGAATTATTTCTTATCGAGATCCATATTGTTGATAGCATTCATGATCTACTGCATTTATTCCTCCTTCTCCTTGGTTCTCTATCCTTTCTTGGATATGTTTTGGTTGTTTGTCGCGTTTACTATTGGTTTCTAGCTATTTCCTTTATTCTTCTTCTTGCCACCCATAACTAAATTCAAAATATATTATAAAATCAGTAAAATGCCATAGGAATGAAAGAGCGCTAAAATGTCAGTGAGATATTGATTAAAGAATTCGCTGTCATTTTTTATACCATTATATGACCCCTTCTGAACAATTTGTCCTGGATTCCGACTTTGGAAACTCAGTGCTTCTTTAATCGATGATGGATTCGATAAACTAAAAATTTCCCTTTCACATCAATTTTATGATCCCTTTTTTATTTCCCTTCTTTGAAGTACCTTACCTATGAAATAAAGGCTAAATGTTGAACGAAAAAGTTTAGTAGTAAATTATTCCGATTAAAATACGTTAGCTTTATAACACAACATCGTAGTCTTAACTTTGTGCCCACTTGACCAATGAACAAAGAAAATTTCAATAAAAATCAACACAACATTAGTGAGAAATCAGCCTTTGCTAAACTTAGAAAAGAAAACGCATTAACTTTGAAACAACTCGACAAAGATTACGAACAGAAACTGAATATCCTCAAACAAGTAATATAGCATAAACAATTTAGATTCACAGTCAGTAAAAGGAATGCCTGATATCTAAATACGAAAAAATGCTTGGTTAGAAACAAGAATACATATAATTACTGGAAAGAACCGTCTAAAAAAATGATCCTTTAAACCCATACAAAACAACGAATGATAAACTGGAATTCACATGGCATCAGAGCCCTCTTGTGCACTCTTTGGGGAATACAACAGTAACAAAAATTAGGGATCCCCTAACTCATATGAATCAAAATACCCTTTAAAGTTGTGTTTCTAAGCTAAATAACAGAAGACCCTCTAGGCACAAAATAGAACCTGTTCCAAAATTTTAATTCATGAAAATGATTTGAATACGAATATGCCTATATCGAAATATAGTAATCGTCAATAGCGCCTGTTGATGTGTTGTGATAGCTCATTTCTTCTCTTCTTTGATATTGATTTCCCAACATAGTGACAAGGACAAACACTGAATTCATTTTCGCTTTGATTAAATAAGCTTCTATTGAATCCAGTTTTGTGCGATTTTATGCTTTTGTCGACTTAAAGATCCTATTTTGAACGATGAAGCGAACGTTTCTCGTCTTTTGATCCGGGTTTAATCTCAAAAAGCTATTTAAGCTTTTGCTTGTTACAATGATTTTGCTTAACCTATCCTTTCAACATTGAATTTTCCGCTTCTCTTTTCTCCAACTTTTTCCCAAGTTTCATGTATTTTTCAAACAATTTCGAATACGAGAATTCTCTTTAGCCATCTATGCACTTATAATCGTTTTTAGAGGCTCTACAACTGAGTCTGCGGATTTAATTTAGACTTTACTGCCTGAAAAGATCTTCCTTCAGCTGAGCCGCCAATAATATTTGTGCATTTTTTAACTGTTTTTGATTTTCGAGTTATATCTCGGTGATTCTTTGGTGTTTTTTTAATTAATTGTATTAATTTTGGAGAGCTAGATAGGCAAGCTCCCATCTTTAGCTTTACTTTTCAGTGATTGACAGTCTGGCTTCAAGATCATGCGTTGCGCGCTGATTGATCTACAGAGTTTAATTGAGGATTTGCATCTCGAATAACAAATTATTTACTCTTTTTCTTTGCTGCTTGAGCCTTTAATATCTGACATTCTGATCCTGATCTTGATGAGAACAACGTGTGAAATCGCTCAGTGGATAATTATTGGTTTAAATGCTCATTAGACCTCTTTTCGAAATCCGATTTTCTATATTATAAACAAGCACGCTAGTGCCCTTTTATTCTGACTTTAGAAATATAAATTGCGAAGGAAGACCAAGCTGTCATTTTTTCTGGAAGTCACTTCCTTCGGGGTATTATGGCATTTTTTGTCGTATTTCCCAGAAATCGGGGAAAAATAAACACAAATCGAACATTTCGAAATAAAAAATAAAACATTCCAAATTTAGAACTAATTTCATGCAGAAGAATTTCTCTCGCAATGGAAAGGAAAAACTCAGGCCTCTCCTCAAGGAAAGACTCAACCTATACAACAACCATTTCCAGTTTTCGTCGGCTAACAATCCTACAAAGGAAAACGTGAACACAAGTTAAAGTTCAACTCCATGCAAATTTCTAAGAACGAATAATTGCAAAATGCGATATCGCTTGGAAAGAATGAATGGTAGATAGTTCACCGTCAATAGTAAAGCGAGGTCAGATTTAAATACCAGAAATTACACTTCCAAAAAATAAAACGTTCCCACTAAACTCAGCATGAAAGATCTCCCTTTGAACAAAAATAATTAGTCCCTGCTAAATTCCATCAAAGATCCTCATTCTTTCGATCTCATTGTTAATTCTTCAACGAAAACCAAAATTAATCGAATACACAAGAGAAACAACGAACATCACTACTATATATCTGATGTCAAAAAATAAATCGCTAAATACCTCAATGGATTTGATGAGCCTAATATCATTTTGTCTCACTTTCTACAATCCCTAGCAACTTTTCATCTATTTACTCGGGTAAGACTTCCAAGGACACCTCATATGACTGTGAAACTTCCTGTGCCTAATCCTCATGTTGGGGATCGTCCAGTCCTCATTTTTGACATGGACGAAACTTTGCTCCATTGTTCATAAACACACTCTCATTAGTAAGATGCTATTCCTCTGGAAATGGATAATAATAGTAACTCTGCACAGCTGATTTACTTGCGATGCGATATTCGCCCACACACAAGGGAAGTCCTCCAAAGACTTTCAGAAAAGTATTAAATCGGCGTATTTACCGCAGGAAGATAACCATACGCCCAAAGAATGCTTGACTATCTCGACCCTCACAATAAACTAATATCATTCCGATTATTCAGGCAACATTGCACTCCATTCTATCACGACGAAGGCCCTGATCCATTAAATGTCAAGGATCTCAGAATTATCAAAAATAGAGACATCAGAAAAATCATTCTCATTGATAACTCAGCCCACACATACTTGTTTCAACCCGAAAACGCCATCCCCATATTCTCTTATTATGGAGATCAAAATGATACTTAACTTCTAAAACTGTAGAAATTCATAGAAAAATACTTCTCTTCGATTCAAGCCGACGTTCGTCCATTCTTAAAATCGTATTTCAGAGTTTAAGAGTACAGAAAGTACAAAACCGGAAAGGAAGTGTGCAACCAACTGTATTCATGATTCGAGCTGATTTGCAATGATAGATATAAGTTGTAATGATAGGATAGTTTTTAGAACACAAATTCTATTAATAATTTCCATGATGATTTCTCCCAGAAACAAAATTAACCTGTCAAAATTAATTCGCTCTCCATCATAAAAAGTGTCGGAAACACAAAAAATTTACATACCCACGCTGACCTCCAGGAAAAAAGGAAGCAAATGCAAGTCTTCGGAACGTGTTTTATCACATCGTGGAAACAAAGGAAAGAAACAAAGCTGCTAGCTGGGCGTAACATTTCCTGTTCGGTATACAAAACCCGGTCCTACGCTGAAACCGAAAATAGCTCCAAACAAACTTCTTAAAACCGAAATTGTCAAACTAACGAGTGGAAAATATAACAACCACACATCGAAACATGTCAATAAATAGAAGTCTTGCCGAATCGTGATATAAGATTGCAATCAATAGCTAGAACACTACGTGGAAGTGAAGGATGGTAAGTCTATTTTAACTTATCTGAAAAAGTTCTATTGTTCTGTTTACTTTAAGTCCGAACCCAAAAACATTCTGATCGATTTTCTCCTGTTTGAAAATCGTCTATGTGCAAGTTTTCTTAATGGAAAGAATCTCTACCTGAAAACATGTCGAAAGGGTCGCTTTGATGAAAAGGTGAACCTCAGACACTTCGAAATAATCAAACCGGTCGGGTCAGGAGGGTTTTCAAAAGTTTTCCTTTGCCAGTTCCGGTAAGATGGACAATTTTATGCACTGAAACTCATTCAAAAGTAGTTCATAATAAAGAACAAAAAGAAAAAGATAATAAAGAACGAGAGGGACATCATGTAGATGGCCGACCACCCCTTCATTATTGACATGAAATTTGCGTTTTAAACGTAAAAATACCTTGCTTTTGTCCTTTAGTACTGCGCTGGAGGGTAGTTATTTGGGCAAATTCGCAAATACCGAAAACTCACTGAAAATATGGCCCGATTTTATATGATCGAAATTCTTTTAGGACTGGGGTACCTTCATAATAAGTATGTCGTCTATAGGGATATCAAACCGGAAAATATCCTCCTTACAATCGATGGACACGCAAAAATTGCAGATCTAGGTCTCGCTAAGCCCAACATGTATCCTCCGTAGCTTGCCTACTCTTTTTGTGGTAGTCCATAGTACATGTCACCGGAAATGATCCTTCAGTAATTTTCAATGATATTCAAGGTAAGGACACACCTTCCCCGTCGATCACTATTGTATGGGTGCTCTACTGTATGAATTAATCTTTGGACTTCCGCCTTTTTACAGTAGAGATCCAAACTAAATATACGAAGCAGTGCTCACATAGTAGCTTAGTTTTCCATCAGATGTCAAAATCAGCTCAGAATGCTAGCAACTCCTGAAGTCCCTTCTATGCAAAGACTACAAGCAGAGATTAGGTATGCTTTTTGCTATAGCTCAGGTTCAATTCACGGAATCAAGGAAATTTTGGCCCATCCTTGGTTTGGTAAAAACGACTATGGTAAGTACATGAGAAAAGAAATCCTTCCTCCCGAAAATTTCCTACAGTTTGCAAAACTTAATCTAGAGCCTGAGGTGAATAAAAAAGACCAAAAAGAAGTCGATGTTGTTGTTAAAGAGCAAAACAAGTAAAAGTTCGATCAAAATTTCAAAATTGCTATGAAGTCTTTCTATTACGACTATCGGTCCAAACCCCGAGATTAGAACAAATAAAATGTACAGTAATCCCTTACAAAAAGGAGCTCCAGCAAACCTATCAATAATTTCAGGAAGGGAGACATTTTAAACAGTCACCGATCGTTAAATAAAATCTCCAGATAGCACCAATCTTCCAGGATATGATTTCACTATGTTTTTGTATTCTTTGTTTTTATAAAAACCCACACACGAAAAGGTTATTTTTTGAATCAATCGCTGAAGTATCTTTCAGTTCATGCTTTTTTCATGAAAGTGCGATTTTTTCCTCTGCACAAAAAATGTGATTGTAGTAAATTAGAGAAAAAAATAAATTTGACAATTAAAATATTGCATAGTAAATAGCAAGCAAGGTTATCAAACTCATAACTCTACCAATTTGCAATTAAAAAACTTAGCTATCAGATTTTTTGAAGAGCTTTCGTTCTGTTTTAAAAATATTTACGAAATAATATGAAAAAACAACTGCTTTAGTGCGAGCTAAATCTCAATACTTGCTTCCCCACTTTTCTTGCTACCTCAAATACTGATAAACCCGCTACTTCTCACAAAGCGCAGGCAGGAAAAAAAGAAACTAATAAAGTTCGATAGGCTTTCAGTCCATAGCCAAGAATATCGCTTAAGAGAAAAAATAGAAAAGCGAGTGTGAAGTAGTACCTCTAGACGCGAGCAAAGACGACTCCTAGTAATTCAGAGCATTTTTTGAAAAGATCAACATCAGCAGACATGCTACAATTAGATTTTTCTTTGTTGAAAAAATAAAGGACTCCCCTATAGGAGATGAATCTAGCAAAGAACCTAAGGTTGGAGAGTAGAAGGAGCTACGTAATAAGTGAAAGTTTTCAGGTGCATGAAGAGCATCAAAGTTAATTTTTTTAATCCCTGAAAGATCAGCTAGAATGTTAAGATCTAAAAAATCAAGACTAAGATAGGAGGTCGACCTTGGCGTTTCTAAAATCCGAGCCATAGGTCTGATGAATTAATTATATGTATGGTTAATGTGAATCTTTCTTTTTTTATCGTTCACATACAATTATTACTTGATTAATTCGAGATTTCCTAATTCGCTAGGTCTGGTAATTTTATTGCAAGTTTTTACAAATCAGAGTAAAATTATTAAAAATATCTTACCGAACAATACTGAACAATAACTGAGAAATCAAAAATCATTCCTTTTGTCCAAGTAGATGTCAATATTCATTTTCTCAGGCTCGTAAATAAATTGATGACTCATCTTCAATTTTGTAACTGGGAGTTCGATCTTACCGTAGCATTTCACGAATTTTATCAGTGCAATCTTACTTTCTAGGAGAGCCAACTGTTTGCCGAGACAGTGTCTTGGTCCAGCACTGAAACCAACTGACGCATATGGATGTAAGTTCTCTATTTATTTACTGCCCCATCTTTCTGGGATGAATTTTTAGGGTTCAGGAAAATGCTCCGGGTTATAATGGTTTGCCATTGGCCCGAATTGAAGGATAGATCCTTTTTTAATTGGGAGATCCTTTATAAAATGATCTTTGGCTACTTTTCTTGGGAAGATTCCCGTTCCAGGTCCATACATTCTCGTAGTTTAGTTTTGCATCCAGTCAATATACTTTAGCCTTTTCAGTTTGTCATAAGTGATTTCTTCGTTTTTCGGGATGTGTTCCTCTATTTATTTGCGGAGTCTGACTTAAGTCTCAGGGTTCAACGCCATATAGTAAACCAGCATCATCAGCATATGAGCTGTTGTGTCGGTTCCTCCAATCACGAATAGTGCAAACTCGTCTATTAATTCATTAAGGTCGTATGACTAGACTCCTTTCTTCTTTTTCTCCTACATCATTCTGGTTTTCATTAACGCCTCAACGATATCCCCATAATGATCATTCGGGCCTTCTTTCTAGATCTCTTGCACTCTTTTGCAAATGATGCCCTTTGCTGTATCTCTGAACAGCTTTACTCTTGCATTTATGTCTCTGTCCTTGGCCGTAAGGCCTACGTTAAAAATCCAGGGCCCCAAAAGTATTCCTTGTGGCTTCATTGACTGATCGCTCAAGTCAACAACCAGCTTTAATAGAAAATTCGCAAATGTTTCCCCTTTGATTTTCTAGCTGACAGCATCACTTCCAAAGAAGCACTGAACAATAACGTTGGAGAAAATTCTGCTCCATAGATCCATGATGTAAATGTTGATTTTATTTTTGGGTGTGCCGGGATTAGACTCGAAGTACTCAACCTCTAGCTGTTTGATTTGCTGATCACAGATTTTTGTGATCTAAGGGATGCAATTTTTTAGGAATTCAAAGTTGAATACCGAAGTAATAACTTTTCTCCTTCTCTTCCAATTCTATCCTTCACTAAAGGCTATTCCCTCTCCGAAAATTCTTCGAATATTGGCAGTTATGAAGGGAACTTTGGGGTAAAGGTCAACCTTTTACGACGAAAAGAAATCTTTTATCAACTACGGATTGTTCAGTTCAATGAATGGAGAAGCTAAGAAGCTTGATAGCCATATGTCATATCGATATAGGTCATGCTTGTAATCCCAGTGACTATCGTCTTTACTTTTGACATTTTATATCCATTATCCAAAGTGGGCTGCGTTCAAAGGACTGTACGGAACCGTCTTTACGGTGTAGCCCAATTTTTCAAAAGCTTACTTATACCAAGCAAGATTCTTACGAGGTAAATAAAAGTAGTTGTAGTATGTATACACGATGAGATGCGAAAAGATTGCTATGAATATTTCAAATAACATGTCCAGAGTTTTAATAAATGCAAAAGTCTCAAATTTCATTATATTTTCGCAAAACTATACTCTTTTTCGCATTTATAGAATTGCTTATTAACTGAAGGGTAGTAGAATACCTAGGGAAGAATGGCCACTTTTAATTGCCGCTGATATATAGTGGCTAATAATTTTTTTAGCATTAAATATGGGGTGTGTATAAGGAAAAAGACGACCAATCAGCAAATAGGATAAAACATAGCCAGCAGCAAGCCCGAGCAAGGGTAAAAGCTTATCTCCAGTCTCTCAGCGACAAGATAATAATTAATATCGCAAAAAATTTCCCGAAACTAATCCTTCCCATCCTGGGAAGTAATCAGAAGAACTCATGGTTGACATTTAACAGAATCCGAGAGTATCCTTCAAAGAACTCTTTGACAATAAGCTAAATTAGAATCAGAAGGCTGCCATTTAGGATAATTCCCCGAGTATGTAAATATTCCGATCATTTAGGTACGAAATCGACCCGGATGACATGTAGTCGAGGAGTCCAAGGATTCACACTTTCTAATACGAAAAAATAATGGGTCTTAATCCAGTCTGATTTTGCATACTATAATTCTCAACAAATTCAATCAACATGACTAAAGTATAGACTATCTGTAGTCTATGAGGATCATATCGACTTTTATGTCATTTCTACGCTTTTTTCTTCATCACTTTGTAATAGACGCTTCTTTTCTCATCGAACGAGGAACAATTGCTTGAGAAAAAAGGTTATTTGAGCTCCTAGCTGTGAAGTATTTAAAACTGAGTTTTTGACAGTACTTTTTCGAATTCTGAATAGGTCATAGTTTTTGCATGATTCTCAAAGATCCCCGTACTTATGTCGATCCAAATTCCACCCTCCCTGAGACAACTATAAATTGACTGAATCAATTGGAAAATACTGATTATTTTTTCAGAGTTGTAAACAGTTACGATAATTGACCAAGCTGAGTTCTGCTGCTTATTCATGGGATGGTATATTTTAGTAAAATTTCCAAATGTTGTAAAAATGGGATTGTCTTTCTGGATAATTTAAGGCACCTTGAAAGACTGATGTATTTGTTCGGAATGATCAACCTAGCCACGAATGAAAGGATAAATTTAATTCGCTCTTTCACAGATATGCAAAAAATATTAGCCGAAGATGAACAGTTAGGCTGATTATTAATTCCCTTGAACGCTTTAAGATCTAAACTACCTCTCAAGTTCATACAAGATTCTCCCCATTGCGCTTCCATTGACAAGAATTTTATCTAGCTGTTGGTTTCCATATTTCTTGATGAGCTATTTTGCTTTGAGAATAAATTTTCGATGTTGTTTTCCTTAGGAAGACCATTCCAATACCATCTGTGAGAAAATATCGGAATTGCTATTTTCCGAGGAAAGCCGCTATTGTTATATGTTGTCGATCTGATAACATTATTTAAACATTTATGTCACAGTTTTTAGCATTTATTGATTTTTTTATATCATTCCATCGAGTTACCTCTGTGTATTTATCTGATGTCTTACCTTCTTCTGCACATTTTACTACTCGCTTCCATCTTTCTCCCGTTTTTTGAAAAGTTTGGCGGTCCTATCATATTCTTCTAATCTTCGTAAATCTCTCACAATAGCTCGCTGCTGTTCAGAAGAGAAATGAGATGCAAAAGGATTTTATACAGAAATAGATTGGCGTAATCTTTAGAGTTAATTTTAATCGTCGTTTGGCTTTATTTTTTTCCTAGTTTTGTCCTCTTAGTCTCCATCCATTGGTTTCTCCCTCACTTAGCAGCCTAATTGATAACTTTGTTAACTATTTCCTGTAATTAATTTATAATCTCTTTTAAACAACAGAAACAAGAATATCAGCAGTGAATATTATGGTTCACATCCTAAGCTTCCAATCTAAATCATATTCTGTATCAACTTCGACAGACGTCTCCCGAATATTCAATGAAATGGGAATTGAAACCATTAGTTAAAACATATTTTACGTCTCAAATGGCAGAAAAATAGAACTAAAATAAATTAACGAACTTTAGACTGATTCTGTAATTCATTGCCACCTAAAACTCAAAGGAGGGAAGGGAGGTTTTGGTGCAAAGCTCAAAACATAAGGAGGAAAGAAAGTTCGACCTAATGATAATATGTATAGTCGAGATATGTCAGGTAGGAGGATTTCCTACTCTATGGCTGAGAAATAGTACACAGAGTTTTGCAAAAAGAAACTAATATAGGATTAAAAGGTCAAAAAGTAGAGATAATAGTTCAATATAATGCAGAACACCTTAAGATAGGGGCAAGCTTTTATGAAATTGGATAAGAATTACAATCAATAGCTTTCAGAAACCGATAGGACTGTTGAAGAAGCCTTCAAGGCCGGTTTGAGGAGAATTCAGTCGAAGAGATATATCGAAAGTTAAGAAAAACCATAAGCAACTCTTAAAAACTAGCAGCGTGATAATAAAGAATAATCAAAGGAATAGGAGGAAAAACACCAAAAGTAGGTTTTACAAAAAGAATGCGAACAGGTTGAATTGCAAGGGAAGAGATCTTGTTCTGTTGTTCAATAAATTTAAGCTAAATAAAAAGAAGACTTCACGGAAGAAATTAAAGGATAACCTCGAAAAATGATAAAGATGAATTCACCTCCAGTACAAACTTCCAGAGATAAATTGAAAAGTCTTTTTAGAAAGTGATATTTCTTGATTGGTTATTCATTCATTCATTCATCCATTCATTCATTCACTCATTTATTCATTCATTCATTCACTCATTTATTCATTCACTCATTTACTCATTCACTCATTTATTTATTCACTCAATTTACGCATTTATTATTTATATGTCATTAGAATTTAGGATCAGTTTCTTCTGGGGTTGTTTGCAGGATTGGGGTTGCCATTATTGTTATAGAGATTCTGACTGATGAGATTTTCCATGTTCAGGCGACTGCTGGTGAAAACTCCCTAAAAATTGACTGAACTCAATCTTACTGGCATTTGTCTTTGGTTGTTCATCTGTGG
Organism: Longipedia americana; assembly: GCA_028571025.1. Taxonomy (NCBI): domain Eukaryota; kingdom Metazoa; phylum Arthropoda; class Copepoda; order Polyarthra; family Longipediidae; genus Longipedia; species Longipedia americana. The sequence goes on from JAOWAT010286398.1 coordinate 16,568, forward strand.
GACGTAAAGCTGAGGCATGTTCTGCTGTTGACTCACTCCAGTTGGCTCTGCTCTCTATTACTGAGTTATCTCCTAAAATATTTTGAGAATATTACTCTTCCATCAAGGTAAAGAAGGCCAGGCAACTTTTTTATTATCGTTACTCTATAGCCAGGTTTTCTGTACAAAATATTGCCGGTAAGTTCAAGCTATTTCAGGTAGGGAAGTTAAGATAGCTTCTCAACATCGTAGAATTCTGTGATTTTATTGGAGTTTGCAAATAGGTGCTGCAGCCTCAGTAGTTTTTGAATATGAATGAAGTTCTTTAGACCGTTGTCGTCAATTTTCAGGCACTTTATGGGTAGTTTGCCCTCGAAGGACATAGGTTCGAACTGTCTGACTTTATTGTGATTGACATCAAGCTCCTTTAGTTGCTTTAAATTCTCAAGACAATCAACCTTCATGATCTAGTTTTTTGATGCCTTTAGTATTTTCAGCTCCGATAGCCTACAGAGGTGCAGACCATAAAAATCCTTGAGAAGATTATTGCTCAAATCGATAATCTCGAGGTTCTAAATATAACAAACAAATACTTGGCAGCCATTCAACCCCTTTAGCACACTAATCTCGTTGTTATAGTGAAGAGTCTCGATTTTATTTGCTTGTAGAATAAGGATCTTAAGATTGGGAAGGTTCCCCAGCATTTTTACAGTTGAAAACTCATTACTGCTTAAGTCTAGCTATACTAATTTTGGGAAAAGCTTATGATTAAACATATCTTCGAAGTCTTTTAGCTTGCACCCTTTAAGTTCGAGCTCAACAATCTCCTCAGCAGGTTTTCCTCGAAGATTCTCTCTCAGAATTTCTTAAGTTAGTCTCCCTGTAAAATGTTAGCGTGCTTGCTGACTTTCTGGACTTTCAATCGATATTCCATCCAAGACTTTTAGTTTTTTGAGAAGAAAT
>JAOWAT010286509.1:0-17501 GCA_028571025.1 Longipedia americana
CACTCACATCAATAGTCCTAGCCATAACAGAAAGCTAGGTATGAACATGAAAGTAAAGGCAGCTACTACCTAGTCAGTTTCAAAAAAAATTCAATAAATTATCAAACTCAAAAAAAACAAACGGGACACTAAAATGGACAAAATATTAACTAAATATGGTCCTCAGCCTCGATAAAGCAGTGAAGAGTCGGAATCATCCGAACAATCTCGACAGAGCCAGAAATAATCTCGGAATTAGCCAAAAATATAGCTAAAATAATAGGAAGCAGAGCAATAAAATGTTAATCCTTCAACACTAGAAGCACCATAGTCTCCCGACTAAAACTAGACCCTGATGAAATCTCTCGGCTTGCCTACTAGCTTCGGCTCAAAAAAGAAAAATAAGTGGTGATTTTATATTCATTGATTTAGAAATAAACTCAAATACTTGGATATCACATGGCGTTCTAGATGCTGCATTAAGAAGGGAATAGTTGGAAAGACTGGAACCTTGAATTTCCTACATTTTTTATCGAAAAAAGTTTCTAGATTTGTGATGGTCGGTCGTGGAAACTTTGATAAGAGATTTCTGGTAGATACTACTGTTTAACTTAGTTGATTTCCAGGATATTCTAACAAATATTTCTGGCCCTGGTCAGTTCAGGAGTCAGTTATGATGCCTTTCCCTGTATGCCTCGGATGATTCCGTAGATCTAGAGTAAACCATCTCTGGCCTGAGTGTTAAAATGCTTGAGTTCCGTGTCATTTTAATCTTGGGAGTCAAAATGGCTTTCCTTTTAATTGCCTTCTAAGTTTTTCCTTCCCTTGCTGTTCCTTTTGATCAGAGTGAGCTATTAGCTAAATAAACCCAACATTTACATGTGATTTCTCCTGAAGTGATCGTTCTTGAAGTAAATGTGATTTTTTTATTTAATCAATTTTGTAACTTTGTTGAATTTGTACATGTTTAGCTGTCTAACGAAGGACGATGTCCGCTTGTGTCGGAAAAAGTTCGGCAACACCTTATCCTCCAATTTTTTAACGTTACGGATCACAATCTCCGACTCTCCATTCCAGGATATGTAGTCACTATATTCCGGTCTCTACTTTAGAATTGGCATTACCTCAAGGATTAGGTACAGTTTTATGACAAAGTCAGGGACAGTGCCCTTCATTTTGTTCAGTCGCTCTTCCATCTTTAAATGTTAAGTAATAAACAAAATAAGGTAGCAAACGAATTTTATACTTAACATTTTAAAACTGTCTTTTAAATTTCAATCACAGCTCTCGAGTGGATTTTTCGATAAAAATAATTTGCCGTTGCTATTCAAAGACAATTTCAACTGCTTCCAATCCTGCCAAAAAGAAAACACCCACACTTAACAAATTAGTGTCAAGTTCCACTCCATGATTACGACATATCTGTGATAAATTATTGATCATACTTTGAGTCTCCAAATGCGTCTTATTTAAAGCTATCCAATAGCAATCCCACAAAGAAGTATATCGCTATTGCAGAAACATAGAAACAGAGAATGCTTTTTATGATATAGCTGGATTTGCTCATGAACGTTACATCCCAATGGTGCATCGCACGCATTTCAAGAGTGTAGTTTAAAACGCAAATGTAAAGGACAATGAAAAAGAAAACTGCGCCAGGTCCATGAAGTGGTCCTGTATCTTTGATATCTATCGTTCCTATCGCAAGTAAAAATCCAATAATGGAAATCTGACTCAGCCAAATCAGCCATGATGGCGTCTTAGTCGGGAATCCTATTCTTTTCTTTTATGCCTGGATCCATCTCGGTAGGACAAGGTAAAGCAAAGACAGAAAAGAACCAGCTTGCAAGTTCATAAACCTGAAGCCTGTGGCCTGTGGATAATGGCATGCTGTCTGAGTAATAGTTGCTGCGGGAAAAGGATGCTACTGTCCCTGTGAGACAGCCATATGATACGAGTACACGCAGGACAAGAAAGCCAAAGGCATAAAATACACCACGAGATATTTTAATTTTACTTATCCTATTATCCTATTTCCTGCTTGATTATTATTTCCTCCTCCTGAAGAGTTTTAGAGCTCCAAATTTTGAGGCGTCGAACAATTGGGGTGATTCAACTGTTGCTCTCGGTTCATGATCATTTGATAAATGATTTAGCCTATAATAATGGGCAAATAGATATCTCACTTCATTTTCATGCGATTTACAAATATACTGAATACTGAATACATTCACTCTTTGGACATTTACAAATATACTACGAATGATCATTTGACTCTAGATTTGGAGGATAAGGGGGAAGATTGCCCTCCTTTGCTTTTGAATTGTCCTTTGAAATGAACAACTTCCTTTTCTTGTTGCATTTTTAATTCTCGTAGGATATTCGCGTATTTTTTCTCCATTTTCGCTTCTTCAAGTTTTTTCTACCTTTACTTTTCCTAAAGGTTAGTTTGAATTTTCTTTTTAAGGTTTGTAACCTCAACAGAATGTCTGGCCCTAAGCTGATTTAGGTGGACTTCGATTTTAGTATTTCTGTTGTTCATCCATGACTATTTCTCGCTATTTTCCAACTCATGTATTTTGGTTTGAACCTTGTGCGCTTCCACATAACTAAATGATACCCACGGAAAAGTACTTTTTCTGCTTAACCATGTGTTCTTCCATTTTTCTAAGATTAAGTAACTCGGAAGACTCTTTGGCTTTGATAGATAACTGTTTTTCCAAATCTGCTTTAGATTTCTAAATCTAGGTCTGGTGTCTGATATTCATGTCTTTTTCTAGTTTTTCTCCTTATTTCTGGTGATCCTGAGCCTTGAGTTCCCAATTTTTTTCAAACTTGCTAATTTCTTCCTACTGGTTACGCATTACTTAATCGATCTCTTTCTTGTGCCTTATTTCCATTTCATAAAGTTTTCTTGTTTCAAGGTCCTTCTTTAGCTGCTCTAACTTTAGTCGGAAGTTTTCCGCTTCCACGTAATCCCCATTCTTCTAGGCAATGCCCATTTAGTTGTTAGCGTTTTCGACCATCCCTTCTATTTATTCAGAGTTTCGACCCTTTATGTCCGACATCTTTGGCCAACAAAATCCTTATCTATATTTTTATTTTTTCTCTTAAATCTTGAAAGCAATAAGTTTTATTTTCTCCAGCAAAAAATAGAATCTTTTTTTGAATTTGGTCTTCTTAGCAAAAACTTTGTCCGCTTGAACAGTTGAAAAAAATTATCAAATAACTGATTGTACCGTAAATATTTTGATAAAGAATTAATTGTGTATTCGTTTAGAGTAGTGAGTTACTTTCCATTATATATATATATTTTTCAGGTTTTTCAATGTCCTCAACTGCCAGCAATGCCAATGAAAACTCCAAAATTTCTACTGGAGATGGCAATGAGAAGAAAAAGAACTAGTCTCAACCACCCAATCCATTTTATTATTATGTCTCTGAAGAAGCCCCTCCTCTTAAATCTTCTAAAGTCGATTCTCCATAGTCAAAGTCTCGCTCTCGAAGCAGATAGAAAATCCAGAAATAGTATAAACACAAACCCATTCATAAGTACTCCAATGAACGAAAACACTATGCTCAGTCTCGGAAGCCCAACCGATAATCGGTGGATTCCGCAAAAGATGAAGTCTATTATAAAACTAAACTCTGCCCACTCTATTCCAAAGTACCTCCTTTTTAACTTCAGGGTGCTTGTCGTAAAGGTAGTTCCTGCAATTATGCGCATGGAGAAAAATAGCTAAGAGGTCTACCTGATTTCAAAAAAACAAAACTATGCATTGCTTTCAAAGAGGGTAAGTGTGGAAAACCGAGCAGCTAGTGTAAGTATGCGCACGGAGAATCGTAGCTTCGTAAACCCAGATCTAGACATGGGTAACCGTAAAAGAAAAGAAGTAGGAGTCCCATCAAAAAATAAAGAAAAACCGAAAACAAAAAGCTCAGTAAAAACATTTCTAACTTAGATGATGCATATATGATTCCAGGTTACACCTCTACAGTTCCCCCAGTCAACGGAACAGGAGTTTTGGCTCCACTTAGTACTTATCCTCAGAGTTCTGTTCTAGGGAGTTATCCTCTTGGTTCATACCCACCCATCACGAATCCTACTTATCAACAACCTCCTTTTTATGGGCACGGAAATCCTTTGCCATCCAACTACTGTTATTCTGGACATCCTGAATCTGGCTATCCTTCTCAATATCCTTACGGTGGCGGTTATATCCCATTTTTGCCTCCTAATGAAGACAAACAGTTTTTTAGCGATTTTAAAAGGCATCCTTGAGTTTGTGTGTTTTGGAAAGCCTGATTTTTATTGCAGATTCACTATTGATTTAAATGAAAAAATCCCGATAATTTTTTACAGACCCAAATATAGGTAAATCGTCCCCACTATGAAATATGGAGTTTAAAAAAAAAATATTTTGTAGATTTCTTGTTTTTTAAATTCAAGAATCTGTTTGAAAAATCAAGATTTAGTATGACATCAATGAAAGGGTTAGGAATCACAAGTTATTTAATTTATTGAACAAATATTATGAATAGGCTTTCATTACTGGCTAGCCAGATAAAAGGGACCGATAGCCTTTCTATCACTGACACTCGTTCAGGCAAAAGTTACGAAATTCCGATCGGCAAGAGTTTTGTTAAATCATCATAACTACAGAAAATTGTTCATAATGGGAAGATTCTCCGAGCTTACGATCCAGGATACATGAACACTATGACTTGCACTTCGAGAATCTGCTTTATTGATGGGGATAAAGGCATTCTTTAATACAGAGGGTATCCAATATAATAACTTGCTGAAAAATCATCGTTTTTAGAAGTTTCTTTCCTTTTGCTTTTTGGTGAACTTCCTAACCCCAAACAGTTTTCTGAGTTCTCCAAAAAGATCCATGAGCATACCTTCATTCACACAGATTTAGAAATCATGATGAAATCATTCAGATATGATGCGCATCCAATGGGCATGCTTTGCAGCACCATAGCAGCATTGTCTACCCTTCATCCGTAGCAGAATCCTAGTCTCGCCGGCGAAACAATTTATAAAGATAGCAGAATAAGAAATAAGCAAATTTACAGATTACTCGGTAAAGTTCCAACCATTGCTGCTAATGCATATAGACACAGAATTGGACGCTAATACAATATGCCAGCGGAGAATCTGGGCTATGTTGAAAACTTCCTCTACATGCTTGATAAACTGAATTAAGGAGCATTCAAACCTCACCCTAAAATCACAAAAGCTCTCGAAATTCTCTTTATTCTCCATGCCTAGCATTAACTTAATTGCTCCACCGCTGCCGTAAGGCATCTCTCATCTTCCGGAGTTGATATCTACACAGCAATTGCTGGTGCTTCGGGAGCTCTTTACGGACCCAAACATGGTGGTGCTAACGAGGCAGTCTTGAGAATGTTGTAGTCCATTGGTCATAAAGACAACATTCATCAGTTTATCGAGGACGTCAAGAACAAAAAGAAGCTTTTATATGGATTTGGACATAGAGTATACAAAAACTATGATCCTAGAGCCAAAATTATTAAGAAAGTTGCTCACGAAGTTTTTGAAGTCACTGGCAAAGAGAAGTTAATTGAGATTGCTGTTGAGCTCTAGAAAATTGCTCTCAATGACGAATATTTTATCGAAAGGAAGCTTTATCCGAATGTTGATTTCTACAGCGGGATTATCTACAAAGCTCTGGGATTCCCAACTGACATGTTTCCAGTTTTATTCATGATTCCAAGAGTTGTTGGATGGCTTTCCCACTGGAACGAGTTTCTAGACGATTCAGAGAACAAGATCATAAGACCGAGACAAAACTATATTGGTCATGATACGAGAGACTATGTTCCGATCGAAAGCCGATCTGAAACCAGATTCCCAATTAACGCGTCTCAGACAACGTACTCTAAAAGAAACGAGATTTCAACCTCGAGGGGATGATTTTGTTACCTTTAATCCTAAATATCAACTAATCAATCTACATTCTTAATCAAAGGAGGGAGGGCAAAAATAAAAACTCCTTAAAATAACTCAATAGTTGAAGTAAAATAACGACTATTCAAAGAAGAGACCGAAAACTATAATTCTCATAAGGAATATCCTTGAAACTTTATCCTCAAACATAGAGCAAACCATTGAGAAAACTATTCCCATAGTTTTATTTTAATAGCATTAGAACGCGAATTTTAGGGTTACTTCCGAGATAAGTGGAAGGCTATTAATAAAAGTAGGCATTGAAATATCGAATTAATAAACAGTTTGAAATTGGTTAAAAAACGTTTCGATATATATATATTCTTAAAAGTAAAAAAGGAAGAAATGTAGTCTCAGGCTCTCAACCTCCTAAAGATCAAAGAGATGATCAACAACGGTATTTCTAGGATTCCGAAAGATTCCAATGCTGAGGAAGCCGTTATTCTCATCGGTGATACTGGAGTAGGCAAGAGTACCATTCTTGCCTTCCTCTCGGGAGCTGAACTTTTTGTCAGGTATGATGGACTAAAGCCCACTCTAGACTGTCCCAATAACGTAAACGTCAAAATAGGACATGAAAAATACTCAGAAACCTCCATACCTAACAAACTAGTCATCGATAACATTGCATTCTACGACTGCCCGGGTTTTAAGGACAACAAAGGATAAGAGTACTAAATTTCAAATTCCTTCTTCGTCCAAAGACTTCTTGATATATACCCCAAAGTTAAAATCGTTCTTTTGGTCGATTAGTCCCATATCAGCGAGGCCAGAGCTGACAAATTACCCAAGTTAACAAAAAACCTCCTAAAATCCTTCAAAACATTCTCGGACATCCAGGATGGTGTCATGATGTTGGTTAACAGAGCTGAACGAGACTTGGGAGTTCAGGACTACCATAAATAAATCAGAAAAATGTGTGGACTGAAAAATGAAAGAGGACCTTTGTTTGAAATGGAATAGCAGAAGTTTCTCTCTTACCTGATGGACCACAACAGAGTAGTGCTTTTCAAGCAGCCCAGGAAGTAAGATAAAAACAGGAAGTACGTTCCGATGGAGTCTGATCGACAGATCATGAGCACTATAAAAAGGTGCAATTTTGTCAAAAGTAAGCACATTCTGAATATTCTCTCTGAGAGTGCCAAGCTTGCGATCAGAGACTTTATCGACGAAATAACCGCCAGGTCTAACATGAAAATTGAGACTATTTGTGCATAAATCGTGAGTGTCTACTTGATGAGGGTGTCAAAAATCGGAAAAGATGTGAAAGGGCTTCTCGGCATAAAGTAATAGGTTATTGGTCTTGCTTAGGAGATAAGATCGGCGTAAAAATAGAAGATCGTCCAGATTCTCCAACGCGAACTCCCACCCAACAAGGTTCAAGACTTTCAGTAGGATTTTAGCGCAGTACTGTTCTTCAGGGGCATCTACGACAAAACGGCAACATATTTCTCCAACCTCATTAACAAGATCTACTCCGAGTTATCACACTTGTTGGTCAAAATGGACACGAAAATCATGAAAGTACAGAAAGAGTAGCAGTAAGTCATTGAAAAACAGAGACAATAGGAAAAGAGGAGATAACTCCATGCGCAAAGGGAGAAGGAAAAGTAGGATATGATGGTGCAGGTCCGAAGAATGGACTAGCTCAAGAATTAGGTCTATCAGATGAAAAGCTTTAGTAATGGGATGGAGAACAATATGGGAGAACTGTTGAGGTATACTGATTCCCTGGAAGAAGAGTTTAACAAATTGAAGCAGGATGCCCTAAAAATTAAGAACGTCAACACTGAAATGACCCAAAATTTGGCCAAGATTTAGACCAAGTATATGAATAGATCCGGTATTAGCTACTGACATGATAATACAACTACCTATCTTTGATCATCCATTCAAAATCTAGCTTATTAATCTATAAATGACTATGGTAAAATATAGTATAACTCAACTAAAATCATTGAAAACTATGCCTTTTTAATTCTACTATGATATTTACCCTTTCCTTTCTAATCACTATAGCCTCACGTCAGAGTCGGGTCTTTCTAGGTACAATGAGTCAAGGAATTTCATTTTTAACTAAAGCTACTTTTTCGTCCAGATGGGCATACATGCTCAGAAAAAATGTACCAAAAAATCTCATTCCACTTTTTAAAGTAAGAAATAGCCATAGGTTTTGGCTTATTCATGAATTGCCAGTCATTTTTACACTGGTATATAATAATATAAAGAAATAACAAACGTTTGTTCCAAATTTAAAGAGATGTGACATAACAGACTCAAGTATAAATTAGCGTTTGCCCTACCGTTTGATAAAAATTAGTATTAACCCTTTAATGAACTCCCATCTCAGTCATTGCGGTGAGAATAATGTTAAATACGGGTTCTACGATAACAAGAAAAACATATTCTTTCAATTTGACAATGTTGAAGAATACAATCTCTTTCTGGTACCCGCAACATTTATTCAGACCTAATTACGAAAAAAATTCAAAAGCAGCGTACACGCCAGTCGCAAGGAGGATTTTGGTGACTTTGTGCACGTATTGAGATAAATAGAAGAGAAAACTCCTTCGCAACACTGGGGAAAATAATAACTTCGTATGATCGATGAGTACTGAGCAAAAAATTCTTCCAAAGCGAAATGATTTTTAAAGGGCAGCTTTCATCAATTATATTTCTTTTTTTTTCTCTTTCCGAACTATTTGATTCCACCTACATCTCGTCTCTTTTTGATGTTCATTGACAAAAAGAGGAAAGATGCTGTGACTATTATTCTAAAAATTACTCCATTTCAACAAATAAGTGAATTAGATGGACTCGAAAAAGTTTTCTTGAACGTCAGGAAAAAATAAAAAAAATAAGCTTTGGTTCCCAAAAAATAGAATAGTTGTTGTTAACTTTCTGGTTCGACTCATAAGGCCGAATTCATTAAAAATAAGCGAATTCTCAACTAAGATTGCATTATTTTACTTTGCAGCCAGTGAGCGAGAGAAATTCCACTCCAATTACGGTAATTAACTCAAAAATTTGAAAATAAATCTTATTGAAAATTAAATTAAGGAGAGATGTAAGCTCCAAGTGCGGAACTAACCTTATCTCAGAAATTTGATATCCTTTGGCAAACTAATAAGGGGATAGTTATTGGAATAATCGCTGCGATCATCCTACTCATAGTTGGAATCATCCTGATTATAGTTTTCCTTGTCATAAAACCCTTTGATCATGGAGATGATGAGAACAATGCAGCTGCAATTCAAGCTTCGTCCGAATCCACAGCAAAGGCAGCGCATCATATGTACCGCCACCTCAGGAATCTAAGAAACTGATTGATCACAGTGTGATAAAATTATTTTTACCCCCGTACCTTTGCAATTTTAAATTCTAACATGTTCAAATATTTAAAGATAACAAGGTATCACTGCTTGTTTGAACTTGCTTTTAATCCTTCCTTATATTTTTCAGTCATTTCACTGGATGACATGAAACTGTAGACTTTACCCCATTTTTACAGACACTCTTACACTTTATGATGTTCAGTGTTACTCCCATAGCAAAAAGTAAAAGAGTGCATCCTATCAGAAAGATTCGGTTAACTAACTTAGTAAAGTATTTTCTGTGTTAATTCGTAAAATTTCATGAAAATAAATCTTTTCTGTTGGGATATCTGATAAATCTAATAGCAAGTTCTCAATAAACGATGATACTAATCAAAAAGTTGCTATAAATACGAGTTGAATCAGGAATCATATAGACATTCATACCGGAGTTCTGACTAGTTTGTCAACTCTGTATCCACCTTTGGACTTCAACCAATCAACAAGCTGATTGTATTTGGTTTCATCCATTCTTTACTACCTTGAAAGAATCCACAAGTAGTTATAATTGGGACTGCTCACGATAGAATAGCCATAGTCCTAGTCATCACCAATCTTTACAATCCAATACTGTCCTCCAACATCAAAAGTTTGAATGAATTCCACTTTAAGTTTGGCATTTGTGCTATCTTCTGGAATAGCTTTCCCAACATTATGGCTGTCTTTTCCATTTTTATCACAGTGATTATCAACTTTTATTGACCCATCTTTGTTGAGAGAGTAGATAGCGTGAGTCTTTTTGCATCCTCTTTCCCAGTAATAGGGAATAAACCCTTGTTCCCACCATGTTCCTGCATATCGAGTAACATTCACATAAGGAACAGTCTCGGGTTTAGCTTCTAAACTTTCATTTGTTTAGGTTCCGATTAGGACTGCAGTGGCAGACAAAGCGATGATGAAGGCCGCAAGAAGGTAATTTCTGTTCATTAAATCTTTATATATTGAACCGAAATTCTGAATACTTGAAATCGGAGAAAGATATGGTTAACGGCTTTCTAACCCAGAACATAAAATGAAATAAGTGAGAGTACGAAAATGATGACCACTTATAGATAGAGTAATTTTTTATTGATCATTATTATATTTTCCAGTACTTAAAAATGTCAGTCCACTTCGGTCTATCGTGTTTATTTGGTTGTGTACAGCCACGCAATAGTTACCTTACATCCTTTAAAGACTACACGTGCTGTCCTCCAACCTTTTCTACCAATTAAAGTCCAATAATTCCATAAGCATATAAGTCATTCAACATCCATTAATGATTAATTTTTTCTGGTGGAATATACCCTTAGGTCCCAATCATCTGCGCATCCAACACACAACATCCGAAATCGATAAATTTAATTTGCTTTGTCTAAGTTACAATTATGTTTGCAGGCTTTAGATCTCGATGGGCAATTTTTTTCTCATAGAAAGATCTAAAGTAGCTTGTCGCCAACTCTTACATTATGCTTTAAACTTATTAGATTTTGATTTATTATGAGAATTATAGCAGTGTTTTGTGACCCTTTTCAATAACTAAAACAGTCTTCTCTTCCCTACTCTTCAAGACCTTCACCAGATTGCAGATATATGGGCCTTTCATTTTATTTAAATAAAATTGTTAGCGGCTTGCTTAATGTTGTCTTGCGTAAGGGAATACTTTGCCGATTCTTAGCTACGGTTTTTTTTCTGCTTTGGTAATTTTTTTGTGTTTTGATAATGGGTCTTTTGCCCTTTAAGAAAGAAGATAGACGGCTATTTTTGTTTTCTTGCCTTCCTGAATTAGATGTTACGTTTCGTAGCCCTGGAAGCTAGGGAGATGCTGCTTCATCAGGTTGTTTGCTATAGTACTAGTTAATATTTATAAGAAACATATTCGACTTTGCATAAATAGAGACACTTAGTTCCCATTCCGATTGATTCTGATTAAGAATGCAAAATAGAGACAGCCATAGTCAAACCGAATTTATTTTAGAGTTAGAGAACGCAGTTCTAATCAAGACAACTAACTTCACTAATGGTAGTTCAGTCTTTAATTTGTAGATACAAGTAAATTCTCTCTCTCAAGTATTTTATGTTCCTCTCACAATTTTTCCTATTGGTGGTGCCAATGTTCCTATTAACATTTTTTCCTTTCAAACTATTTTGATTCTTCAATTCTCCATTTTTTTCTGTTCTCCAGTTCTTATTTTCCTTTCAAAAAAATATAGCCCATTCTGGGACTAATTCGAAACTTTGGCTACAATTTTTTTTTATTATCTTCGATAAAAAATAAGATATTTGTTTAACAGAAAAGATTAGCAAATAAATTCGTTTGACCTCAAGAAACAAATTGACCAGTCGTGATAATCTTAATCAGAAGCAAGTTTTCTCTTTTAATTCTCAAGTCAAAAGTCTCGAATTATAAAAAATATTAACTAGTTTAGCTCTAAAAATGTGTACTGACGACTACAAATTCAGAAGTTGGTTAGCAACAAAACCAAAGGTTTGCAGAAGGTTTACTTTCATCAACTAAAACAACAACTCTCGGAGCTTTATTTTAAATATTTCACAGTTCGAGTAGAAAGGGTAGCTGGCGCTAAATCGAGTGTTCTAGTATCTATAAGATAAGGGCTTTGGGATATAAAATTATTCTTTTCAGCTTCCACAGTTTGACAATTTGCTTGTCGACGGGACAAAAGCTTACTACATCAACTACTTCAAATTTCCCGAAAAATAGTTGCTGTTCAAAATGATCCGTAAGGAAAAAGACCATGTCTTTGAAGCCCAGAATTAGGTTGGGAGTCAGAAAGGTTAAAGAAAAAAAGAAACCTAAAGGCTCATAGGAGATGTCATCGAAAAAGTAAAGTATTGGAGATGGCTTCATGATGAAAGAAAACTCAGTCTCAAAGAAGCTGCTCTAGAAGTAAACGTTCCGAAAAAAAGCCTGGACGACTACTATCTTCAGCTGCGAATAGGATAGCTTTGCTAATATAATTTTGCCGAGAGTCTTCACTCAAAAATGGGTTAATTGCGCGCGTACAATAAAAAGAATCAGACGAAATCAATGACAGGAAAGCTATCTCAAGAACTCAAGAACCTAAAATGCTACAGTTTAATCTCTGACACTGAAAGTCATCCAGACCTAGGGAAGGATTTTGTAGAACTTTAAAAGTTGCCATAAAGGATGTCTTCAGAATAAAACGAACATTATTAAGATTTAATTTCAACTAAAAAGGAACCACCCTTCTTTATGAAGTCAAACTACATGGATTAAGAGCCTTGAACATCATATTTGATTCATAAAAATTTTTATTAATGAATATTGAATTAACGGTAAATCCATCCGAGTAAAGTTCCCCATCGTCTATTTTGATTCATTTAGGACTTTGATTCTACATGAATAAGGATTTGACCAATATTCAGTAATAAAAAAGTTTCTAAGTCTATCAGCGTGGCCTGTTCTTACGCGCACTCATTGATAAAAAGATTGGTTGGAAATATCAAGCATATATGAATGAATATTATCCTTAAACTAATAGTTTCCTTCCTCCAAATAACGCTAATTGGTTGTCTTTTTAATTTACGATGTTTTCAGCGTATATAGAAGGTTTTAATTGAATAAATGAAGGAAAAAAATCCATCGAATAATAATTTAAATCGAAGTATTTGATGAATAGAATCAAAGCTTTGTTCCTTATTTCAACGATCCTTGTGGTTGTAGCATCTGGAGGTGAACTTAAACTCGCATTGGACAGAACTATCAAAATAAAACAAGGAGAGCCTGTCAACATCAATCTTCTATGCGAACATAATGTTGGAACCGTTAATTATGACGTCAAAGGACTCCCAAGTGGACTCTCATTTGAGACTCCTGACACTATTTCGGGAATTGCTGACCTGGATATTGGCAACTATCCGATCCTCATTGGTGCCAGAGATGAGGCTGGAAATGAGGTCTCTCAAATAATTGTTATCAATGTTAACACTTAAGGTTAGGGCATCAACATTGGGTCAGGATCAAGTAGTCTATCTTCGACCCTAAGCGGCTCTTTCAACGATCATATAGATGGATCCTCCGACTCATTGATCAGATCGACCAATGAACTGATCGACGGATTAGACAGTCGATTAAGCAGTGGGTTGAGCAGTAAATTAACCAGCAGACTAACGGGTGGATCAAATGACAGACTGACCAACAGATTAACGGGTGGATCAAACGACAGACTCACCGACAGATTAACGGGTGGATCAAATGACAGACTGACCAACAGATTAACGGGTGGATCAAACGACAGACTAACCGACAGATTAACGGGTGGATCAAATGACAGACTAACCGACAGATCTACCACCCGGTCTACTACCAGATCTACTACTAGATCAACAACCAGCTCCGTGGGAAATTTACTTGACTCGTTGGGAATCAGCACGAACAACAACGTAGACGGTGACAATGCACCAAGCAGAAGCATTCCAAATGTAAACAATCAAAATGACTTTAATACTGCTACTGCAAGTATCCCATCAAGTCAACTTATCTTCCCATCCAACAGATTCCCAACCGGTAGATCTCCAAATGCTGCCCCCAACATTGTTCGTTCAAGAATTTAAACAGCTCAAGCCCAAACTACTGGAGCTGAAAAAAATAGAATTACCCCTGACGATGTTAGAAGAACCGCCATTTTTGAAAGACAATTAAACGCAAACAAGGCAATTGCTAATCTTTTGGATATAATTCAGCAAAGAAAAGCGAATGTCAACGCTGCTAAAATCGATATCCCGAAGCTTTAAGATGCACTTGACAGTGCCATTGCCAGACAAAGAGAAGTTCAATTAAAAATCTTGGAAGCTGAGAACAACAAAAAAAAGCTCGCTTCTGCCATTCTTAACCTCAAGAATGGAATTCGATAGGCGAGGCAAGGAATTCAGAATATAAAAGCGAGTTCTTAATCACTGAGGGCAGAAATAATCGAAAAGTAAGAGATTCTCGATAGTTTACAAAAAAACCTAAAGAAGGCAGAATAAACTTTGAGTGAGCTTGAAGATAAAAGGGAAAAGCTTGAAAAGTAATTGAGAGAGGTGACTAACGAGATTTAAAAGATAATAAGTGAAATTTAATCTGCCAAGTCTGAAGTGATTACGATCAGATAGATTCTTGAATAGATTGATATCAATGTTAGGAAAGCTGTGGATGATCTCTCGAAAAAAGAATCGCTTGTTAGCGACCTTGAGAAACGACTTGCTTAAGCCAGAAAAGGTCGAGACGCTGCTCAATAAACCCTTGATAAGTTGCTTGAGATCAAAATTAGAGGACCGTAAAAAATTAATCTCATCTAAGAGAAAATCTAAAGAAAGGAAACTCAACTATTTCCCCTAAAAACAGAGGCAGACGCCCTTTAAGAGGGACTTACTATTGTTAATTCCAAAATTCAAACTGTTACCAGCCAAGTTGAAGAAATCGTCGACTAGATTAATTAAATTAAAACTGAAAAAACCACTATTATCACCCAACGCAGTGATGCTGGTAATGACTTTGAAGATAAAGTCGCAGCCATCAATAGAGCCCTCGAAGATTTGAGACTCCTCGAGTCTCAACTTCCCAAGTTTGAAAAGAAACTTCAACTTGCCTACCATGCCGGAAACGACATCAACACTGAAGTTCAAGACGCCAGAGACAATCTTAACGCACTTATTACCAGGCTTGAAAGATAATCTGCTCTTCTTATCAAAGCTACTAAAAATTTGTAGATTGCCCGTGCCTAAAAGGAAAAGGCCGACTTAACTCTAGAAGAGCTCCTTCAAGAAAGATCGGATGCCCTTCCTTATGCCGTCATTCCCAATGGAAATGGACTCACTGAATCTGGCAGTCCTGCAGGAAACAATCCTGACGGATCACCATTAGGCCCAGTTGGAAACGGAGGGTCCGGATTTACTTCCGCATCTAAAACAGCCCGTGGATCTCTCACTCACTATCTTTCAGGTGCCTATAGCGCAGGATCTGACCCAACGAGACCAGAAACTGTCAATAATCTTTATCCCTTCACGATCTTTAATTTTGCCAATGGAGGCGATTTCTCCTGCAGTACCGGAAGCAATATAACCGTTGAAGGAACTATTGAAAATATTGCTGGAAACTCCCTCTAAGTTAGAGGGAGCGATGGAAAAAATTACACAGTTAAGGTTGGATCTTGTTCACACATGGCTGCTAGCAGAGATAACTACAGACCCACACGAGGAGACTCTATTGCTCTTCAAGGATATGCCACAGGAGTTCAGCAAATTAACATTCTCGACGCCAAATGCTGGTGATCTTGTCCTAAACCTAATACTTCAATTTATAAATATTTTTTGAATAAAAGATAGTAACTAGAATATAAAAGAAGAAAGAAAGAAAGAAATTTTTGTTTTTTAATAAAAAAAACTCTGAAAGTTATACTTTGACGAAATAACTTGAAAATGTAATCAATGGGATGTTATAATCTTAATTAACTCAATTTGGTTAATTCAAATTAATTTTCAATGCCTCCAAAAAGTACGCGATTCAAGAGATATAGGACCGAAAACTTATTCTAAGAAGTCGAGTAATCAGCAAAAACCGAACTCTCAAAAAATAACAATGTTGCTAACAGGTCCCGATCAAATCTCGCTAAATATCCCTTACAAACTTAATACCATATAATTGAAATCATTGCTTCAGGTAATCCTTGAATGAAATACAGGAATTTAATATGTGTTGGGATCGGGAAAATAGAGTGTGGAGTTTGCCCAGGAAATTTTATCACTAGTGTAGAGTTGCTTTACTCTAATACGCTAAGAAAGTTCAAGATTAAAAATATCAATTTTTCGTTGTGGAAATACCTGAATTTGTTATCAGAGGGTAGAATGTTGACTTCGATTAAATTATAGCGAATAGAGGTGAAAAAAGTAAGTCCAATGGGTTCTACCGTAAGAATTCTCCGTATAGTCATACTTTAGCGCCATAATACGTGGAAATAGAATATAACAAAATTGAAAAGGAAATTGATCCGACTGTTCTTCCATTTTATAAAAAACTATATCCCTTTCAGAAGGAAAGTCTTGCCTTTGGAATTGAAAAACACGGCAGAATTCTTTTGGGAGATGAAATGGGAGTCGGGAAGACCATCCAGTCATTATCACTCGCTTATATCTACAGATATTAGTGGCCATTACTTATAATTACTCCCTCCGCTCTCAGACTAAATTGGAAATAATAGATTTTGAGATGGTACTACGATCATGAAAACTAGTGTTCTCTGATTAAGAAAGTCTAAATTCAATTATATACCAAAGGAAACACCCCAATCAAGGACGATGTAAAAATCGTGATAATTTCTTATGATCTTGCTACTAAGTGTGTTGAGCTTCTGAACAGTGCCAATTTCCAAGTTGTAATAGCGGATTAAGTTCATTACCTGAAGAACTTCGGGAACAAACGCACTGACTCCTTAGTTCCCTTTTTGGCCAGCAGAAAGAGGGTTATTATTTTAACGGGGACTCCAGCTTTTGCCCGACCTCGCTAGCTGTATAATTTGCTATCAATAGTTCGTCCTGATTTGTATCCCGTAGGAGTCGAAAACTTCAAAAAGTTCGGATAGAGATACTGCGATCCACAACGGAATCCATGGAGTCATTCAATTTAGTACAACGGCTGCTAAAACTCCAGATAGCTCCACTATCTCATTAAAAACAAATTGATGCTGAGAAGGCTCAAAATGTAAGTTCTAACCGATCTTCCTGATAAACAACGTCAAAAAGTTATGGTTTAAACCAACAAATAAGTCGTTAAAAATATCAAATAATTAATTCAGGGTAACGATTTAAACGATTGTAAAGCTTAATCTTTACTCGCCGGAATGGTAGAAAATGCTTATGATTAAGGCAAATCTCAAGGCAAAAGCTAAAGAGAATCCATAATGGAGGCATACAGACTTTCAGGTGAGGCAAAGATATAGGCGTGTAAATAGTATATCTTAGATTTGCTATAAAATCATGTCAAATTAATCATATTCGCCCATCACCGAAAAATCCTGGATTAAATTGAAAGCTGTATTTAAAAAAAGAAAATAAAATTTATCAGAATAGATGGGAGCATTTCGCTCCAATAAAGACAAAACAGGGTTCACTCTTTCCAGGAAAATAAATAGGTGATGGCTGCATTGTTGAGTATCACTGCTGCTGGGGTTGGG
>JAOWAT010286620.1:0-39009 GCA_028571025.1 Longipedia americana
ATACAATTTTTCTTTCTATACAATATAGTCGATGAGTGAGTATTTGACAAATTGTCTACAAGGACTTGTTCCTATAGTAATTCAGAGTGACTGACGAGAGAGTTACTTTTTTTCTTTGGGTTTGGGTCCCATTCCTCTTTGCTGAGATTGACTTTTCCTTCTTTCCTGAGCAATGAATGTCAAAATCCTCTTGTACTCCTCATCCTCGACTTGGCAACAGTACAGAGGTGCTACAACAATCGATACCACCACAATTGCAAACAACAACCCACTGATCACGGTGTTATAGTTGCCAATTTCCATAATAATCTATTCTCAACTCTATATTTTAAAACTAGGTCCGAGAACCATATGTTGAGTCAAATCAATATCAATATTTTAAAACTTATCGTTTCAAGCAAATTATAAATGCCCAGATCTCCTTTTATTGACGGATTCAAATAACCGACATTATCCAAAAATTCACATACCATCCTTTCTGACATCAGGGGTGATGGCTAGGGTAAACTCCTAATATGGTCCGAATAGCAAAACCAAATCATTATCTATAAAGGAACCAATCGTGAACTGTAAAAACCTGTCAAAGTCAAAAATGTCAGTGGAATCATTCAATATTACGACGAGGACACCAGTGTTCAGCCAGTCATCGCTCTTTCTGCCGAAAATGGACTATACATCTTCCGGGGATTGTCGTAAAGTTTTAGACTAAGAGTTCCAGACATCTTCGGAACCCCGGAATAGCAAATATTGTGGAGTCAATACGAAAACGACCCCTAGAGATTGACAGTTTAACTCAAGACCCTCGACAGAAAAAGCCTCTCATAGGCTGCAAAGTATCTAATCGGAAGTACGACGATGGAGAAGAAAAGGTAACTAATACAAAGAGCATTTTCAGATGGGATAAACTAAAAAGACTCGATAAGTGCGATGGGTGTTATCAAGGACACAGACGGTGCAAGCGTGGGAAATGTTGTTCTTGGAACTTAATTGAGTCGACTTTACATTCTGGACAGTTTCGGCCACTCAATAATAAAAACGAGGATTATCAATTTTGTTCCCGCACTGATTCTAGCCCATGGAAGCATCGAAAAATACATTATCATATGCATTGGCAGATAGGGACTGATCGAAATCTACGGAACCACAGATTAGCCCATGTAGACACTAAAAATCAATACCAGAGTTGTGAGCGCAGTTTTATCATTCCCGGACTTTATCATCGCGACCGCAGACCAAGTAGTTACTTTCTACTCTATGTCAAATTCTAATTTCAAAATCAACGTAAAAAAAGCACAGATGAAACTCAACCGACAGGCTTTGAAACTGTAATTGATGAAATCAAAAAATTTTAAATGCATAATTATTGCGTTCTAGGACGAGTTCAGAATTTATAATTAAAACGTGCTCGTCTACACTCACAAGACAACCCATAAACTATACAATCTTGTATTTGGATCGTTTGCCAGAGAAGAAGGGTGTCTAATCCTTCTCTACGAAAAAAGTGGATTTTAGGTTATGATCATGCATCGACAGTTTAACCCCAGGGAAAAATATGGAAACAATAAAAAAAAACTGGAAGACTAAAAGCAGGACACGAGCGAGGATATTCCTCTGCCTAAAAAGACTGCCCATTTCCTGTCCTATTGGAAGGGGGGTGCTGATGACAATATTTCGTACAAACTGTATGAGAGAAATGCACGCATGTTAAGATGGAGAACTCTCAAGTAGAGAGTCAAAGACAAAGGAGTCATTTAAGGAAAAATTCAGATGAACTCAAAAATTCTGGGAATGGGTCCTGTGTTCATCATAAAATTGTAAATATAAAATGTTTCCGAAGATCCAATCTATTAAGTCGATGTTATTCTCAACTACGAAAAGGAAAGCATAGGTGTGAATAGGTCGCCCAACCAACTCATGATGGTCGCGCCCTTCACACCTTATCGATGCGAGATCGAAATAAGGTCTCTGAGCATGAAAAA
Organism: Longipedia americana; assembly: GCA_028571025.1. Classification (NCBI taxonomy): domain Eukaryota; kingdom Metazoa; phylum Arthropoda; class Copepoda; order Polyarthra; family Longipediidae; genus Longipedia; species Longipedia americana. The sequence continues at coordinate 1,980 of JAOWAT010286620.1, forward strand.
CTAGATTGTCACGATTGAACTCTGTTGGGGGAACGGCATCGTTTCTACGATCGCCAACATTCCCAACTGCGAGGAGGTTGGATAGTGATGTTAATTCAGGAATAATGACAATAGTAATCAAGTTCGATCAAGCGGAGGTTGATTTAGGAATACACCAACGATTCCATACGAATATATATATTTTAAATTAAAACTCGAATGAAAGGTAGAATTTATAAGAACAGATGCTCGGAAACTTCGGATACCGACTTCAAAGAGTTTCAAGATCCCCGCATCCATCAACCAAACCCCATCCCACAGCTGCAGAGGGTGCTGTCTCAACCCGCAATTCACAATCAAAAACTGATCAACAACATCAATCGCCATAGTCTCATCTTGAATCAGCTACACGATTCCTTAAATAATCAAAACCTATTAAGTCCGGAGGAACCCCCTTAGTAAAGCATCTAGGCGCAATCACCTTTCAATGTGCGAAAAATGTCCTTGGGTGCTTTCGAATATTATAGCGAAATATAAAAAAGAATGAACGATAGAATCGCTAAAACCGAAAAAAAATATCAAATCATAATCCATCAACTAGAAAGTTCCCTCTCAACCAAAAATGAAATCATCGAATGTTGTAATTTATTTGGGTAATTCAGTAAAATAGACTTTGAACTAAAAATAGCAGGTCATCGACGAACTAACCCAGCAAATTCAGCTAACCAGCCGGAGTTCGCAATCTGATTAGCAATGATTTGTGTATTTGGTAAGTGGATACAACAAATTAAATATTCTATTGTTAAAAATAGCTGTCTAAGTTTTAATTAAATTGAGGTATTTTATCCGATTTTAAGCCATCTCTCGCTTAAAATTGTTTACAGATTAATGAGATCAAATTTCACAATAATTTGGTAATGAAAGGGATTTACCGATGGCATAAGATTTTTTACTCTCCACTTTTATTCTTGAGTAAACTAATTAAAAAGGACTGTGAATTTGTAATACAGAGTCACGAAAACGAGTTGACAAACGGAAATAAATTGACTTGAATCATTTTTTACTATTTTTTTCTTTCTGTTTCTTCATATATAACATTAGAAACTCAACTAATTTCGGATTGTTCCATCTCTTTACCAGATTCACAAGCTAGTTGCGATTTATTTTCCTCAGAAGTTCTCTTTCAGGCTCTCTAAACAAATATCTCGCCTACAAATAACTCTCCCATTCCATTTCGTTGAGATTTTTTAGATGCTCCATCAGTGCAGCCTTGGCTTCCTCAATGTTATGATGCTTTTCGACTATTCCGAACTTCTCAATTTCACTCGCACTGTACATGCGGCCCTCAATAACAATTTCCTCGGCCATCTTCTTACCAAATATCTTAGGAAATGTGTATGATGAGCACATTTCGGGGCCTTGAGCTAGCTTTACTAGTGGTGCCATAAATTGTGCATTATCTGTCGCAAAAACTTTGTCATAATGCGCCAACTGAGTAAAACCAAATCCAATTGCCCTCCCTTAAACCAAACTGAATATTGGTTTTCTCGAATCAATAATCTCATTTCCCATCCTCTACACTATACTCGCAATCGACTAAATCACCAGTTTTTTGTCTTTTTCCTCGTAATCCGCAAACCTTGGATCCGTAAAATTATTCAAATCGTTCCCAGAACAAAAGTTTCCGCCACTCCCACTAATCACAATGAATTTGATCTCAGTCATTTCGTTAGCCTTAACTATCAGCTACGAAAAATACAGATACATGTCCAGTGTAAAAGCATTGAATCTTTTTGGACGGTTTAACGTCATCCAAAATGTCGGTCCGTCCACCTTAACGATAATCTGCTAGTGAGTATCCCTGCTTTTATTTAGATTTTCAAAGATTTATGTGTGAATTCTTTTTAATGATGTCATATCTTCTTTTAAATACGAATAAGATTAAACTCGCTCGTTTACTCAGTTATTTCTTACACTTAAAATATAGTCTTTCAAGAAAAAAAAATCAAATCTCTTTCACAATTGATGCCATCCCAATATATTTTCTACTTATCATTTTTACTTTTTAACTTCAAAGGCATCTTTACCCGATAAAAATTGTTATTTTGCCCTTTTGAGTTCAGCCTTCATTCCCTTAATATTGAAAATCGCCCCTTTTCCGAATGCAATTGCGATATGATAGGTCCCATGAAGAACCCTTCTCACCCAGCTATTGGCCTTACTCTCACCCTGCCAACCATATCTCTGGTCTAGTTTGTCACTTAAGCTTCTCCAAAATCTATTATTAGATAGCCCTTCCTACCTAAACTATCTCATCATTTGCAAAACCATTTATTCGTGTAAACTGATTATAAAAAAGTTTGTTTTTTTTGTAAATGAATTAGTTCAAAGTCTGTAGGTTTACCAATGACTTGATTTAAGGCTATTTCGAGGACGGATCGAAGGTATCTTGGCAAGGCTAAGACATCATTTACATTTCGAGCAAAGCTATGAGAGTTAGGGTCAATCTCGAGGATGTCATGAAGTATAATCATCCAATGAAATTACAACTAGCCAAAGTCATAGAAAAAGTGAATGTTTTCAGCGATTAGGTTTACATCAGTGATTTCGCAGACTAAACTCACCAAGCCGTCGATACAGTCAGCTAAAAGTTGGGAAAATACTCCAGTATTGGGCAAGAATATTAACGAAAATCACAATTTAAAAAATTTAAAATAAAATAGTTTACCTGGGATCTATCGATTAATAAAGTAGCTCAAACTTAAAATGGCTTTGAACTTTACAGCCAGGATAAGAATGCCAAGGTAAGTCTTCATAAAAATCTCTACACCATATAAATCGAGTATCTGCAACTCTATCCCAGAAAGAACGTCGAACGAACCAACAAAGCGAAATAGCTACTCACAAAATACAACCGTTCTTACTCTTAAATACCAGAATTTAAAATCAATACCTAGTTTTCTTATTAGTACAGACCAACTAAAAAACTATTCTGTATTTTTAACCTGCCAACCAGGTGGTACACCCCTATGTTTATGATTTGGCAGTACATTCTAAACGAAAAACTTACCAAAGAAAAGTTTATCTACATTGATCTTGAAAATTAACAAGATTGCGACGTTAACAATAAGTATCCCTGTAAAATGCCTGAAGTTTATAAAGTTTCTCAAAAATTCAAAGGAACAAAATCACAATGTCCGAATAATTATGTAGACACAAGAGATAGTTATATACCTATTTTTGGTAAACCCACTCATAAAGAACAATGTCTATGGATTTGCACTGAAATATAACCTTCGCACAACACGCTTAAAGCAAACACTATAAGCTGGTTTTAGTATGTGCCAGTTATGTACGATGAAACTGGCTTTTGGTTTATCGAAGGAAACTCAGTGATGTACCGAAAACATAACAAAGAATCTTGCGACTATAAGTTCTTGCTAAACTCAATCCCGTTTACAGTCAGGTTTTAAGGATAGCCAGAAAGACAAATTAAAGATCAAGTTTTATATTTTGCATCTTATATAGCCCACAATACGGCAAAACAAAATGCGGATATCCTCAATGGAAGAAAAGACTATTAGGATGTCCATCTTCAAAAGATGGACAATATTGAGTTAATTTCTGAAATTTATATCTAAAACGTCGGAACTTTTAAAGGTTACAGTAATAAGATGGCCGTAGGAAGCTTTATTGATAAGACAATCATCACAATCAAGGACACCAACGCAAAGATCATCACTAATCAAGGGTAAACGCTGAAAATCTCATTGGACAGCTACTTCAACACTCTATATCGTTAATATAAGACCCATCTCTAATAATTACTCGATTTTTATTAGCAGACTTTTTATGAGGAGGAATGGAAGGCCAAAAAACTGCTGCAGACTGATATTCATTTTCAGAATTAGGCAACTAAAATTATGCTAGACTCCTGGAAGTTCTAGTCATAAAAATGAAAGTTGATTGTTATTAATGCATCTTCAAATGATTGTTTAATTTTGTGCAGATCAGAATCCGAGGATAGAGGTTTATGTTTCACTTATAAAAAGCGATCCGTCTCTGATGTTTCCTTTGATTGATAGCTTGCCCACCTTCATTTGACTTTGGGTCTAAGACTGGTCACTAGACTTATGGAACTACATTTTTCCTGCCTCAATATACAAGTTATCCAGCATCCCCCGATTATTGTCACTTTATGCCCTCGCATCAAACACCTTAAGCTTGCACATGGTTTACAATGCCTTTCTCCTCAGAGTTGAGGCTTTTTTGGCTGATTACTTTTCGAACGTTAGCTTTGGATTGGTGTTTACAAAAAGAAGCGAGTGCTTCAGATCCAAAGCTTTTTTCTTGTACTCTATAGTTTTCAATGCGGTATTTTACTTGACGACATTTTTGAAAATTGTAAGATTGGCAACATCTTCAGAACTGATTGACTGGTTATTTTTACTTTTTCTGCTTTCTTTGATAGCAATTTGAGTTTCGAGCTGATCAACTAAGGCCTTGCTTTTGTTCAGACTCTCTTCGAGATTTTTGATTTTGGATGTTCTCGACTAAATCTACTGGGCAAGTAAATTGTTCGAATCTTCCAACCCCTTCATCTTTTCGAGATGCTTCTTGTTGTCTTTTTCTAAGGAACTTGCTTGTTCCACCTTCAGTTGAAGCTCCCCAATTCTCTTTTAGTAGAGTTCCTTGACATTTTGTTTGTCTTTGAGATCTTTTTCAAGGATGGCGATTTTTTTCCTAGCTTCAGTTAAACTAACTTAAAGTTATTCCTTCTGAGTGGCAATCTCTTTGACTTTCAACAACTCTTCTTTGATGTGCTTGATTTTCTAAGTCCATATGGCTCCGGGAAGTCTGAAATGGACTTTTGAAAGAGTGGTGGGGTATTGAATGTCTTTGAGGTCCTAAAGTAGCTCTTTGGTATGAACTTGGGTCGTCACCAGCGTATCTCTTAGAATTTTGATAACCTACGTTTGGGAGTAGAGATTTCCCAATTCGGCAACATTCTCGTTTTAAGAAATTTCATTGAAGATGTTGAGGATGAATTACATCCCAGAGAGGTACTTGTCCATCGTCGATCTTAGTCTCAAGTGGGGGTTCAAACAACACTCTCTCAAATAGGTCAGAGTTACCTTCAGGAAAGTGTCGATGTTAACATCGACTTGTGCGTTTTCCTGAAGCTCCGACACCATTTTGAATTAGATAATTGTTTAGAATGTTCGGTATATCACTTTCATCGTCTCAGAACACAGCTTCATTCTTGTCTCATATTATTTTGTGAACTTCTTGGAAATCTCAAAAATTATCTTGTCCAAGGACTATGCAGGCTCTGTGAATGCAGCTATATCGACGGACGACGATAAATCCTCACAGGCAAACCTGTGCAACAATTACGACGTGAACACATCAATTCTCCTTACTTCATCTTTTAAAATCCTCTGCCCCAATAGTTGGGACACCTCCTCCTCAGAATCACTGTTGGTCAGAACAGTTCCGATTCGGTGAATTGACCCGTACAACATGCCAACCTTATCCATGACAACCAGCATCCACATCGCCAGGTCGATGTTGTCTTTTGCGTAAATCTCACCTCTCTCCCGGAGATACTGGCAGATCACATCAAATAACAGATAAAGTTTGTCATTTGCAGATTTGAGGTTCACCAATGTGTCAATAACTTACGGGTAGAACTTACTTGTGAAATATTACGGGAGAGCGTCCATCAAGTTTAACATGTATATCCCCACCTGATTCTTCACCTAGTTAAACTCAACCTGACTTTGGATGTGCTTCGAACTCAGAGTCTGCAATTGCTTCTGAGACTATTTGTACTTTTGTTAGTAGAAATCGCTTTGAAAATTTGGCCGATAGGTAGACTCATCTTTGGACATATCGTCCAGAATTTATTTGTCAACTATCAGCTGTTCGTTGCTTCTCGTCAACTGACTGATTTTCTGCTTGTATTTTTCAAGTTGGACACTGACCTCCGTTACTTGAACTTCCTTTTCTTTTATTTGCCGCTGTAGTTTATCAACATCCTCTTCAAAAAGCAAGATCATGCTATCATACTATGCAACCAAATCCTTGCTTTACTTTATTTCGAACTACATTTTTTATACCTTTTTGACGTATTACGTCAGCTATTTATTCGCTTAGTTCAGCTACTCTTCTTTCTTGATCATTTTCAACGTTTGAGTCTACGCAAAATTGCCTGCATTTTCATATTGATCAACCATTTCCTTCAATTCTTCAACTTCAGCCTACCGTTTTTTCAGTTTGGATTACATTTTATTGAATTATAAGATTTTTTACTTGTTGCTCTATATTTCTTTACTGAGAATTTCGTTCTTTTATTTTTACTATTTAAGGTCACTTTCCAGCAAGGTCATGGTTTCATTCAAAATTTCGATTTATTAGTGAACATTTTTGCCCTGCGGACTTCCCTAAGTCATCTGAGTGTTTATTGATGACTTAGTATTTCTGAGTTAGGTTTTTGTCTTTTCGAGTTACGCCTTCAAATTTTAATTTTTACCTTACAGACTTTCCAGCTTCATAGACAGAGATTACAATAGTTCGTTATTTTAAGCGTTTTCCTAAAGCTACGTCTCCAAAGCTTTAATTTTTTCGGTCATTCTTTTCTTTTATCTTTCGAAAGAATCTTTTTCATTCTTATAAAATTTGACTTAATCACTAATCTCTTTAAGTTTTTACTCCTTACTACTATCAACTGCATATTTGATTTTCTAACTCTCGATTTTCATAACTCGCACTTTTTCCTCCATCTCTTTCACTCTTTATTTGAGCTCATTATTCTCCTGAGCAATCTATGTTTAGCTTCTTTCTTCAGTTCGATATTCACTTTTATATTACTCTTGAGACTCCAGGTTCACATCCCCTATTTATTTCGAGAGCCTATTTTTTGCCTACCGAGGTGGGTTGAGTTAGACTTTTGGATTTTCTTTTCCTTTTGTGTTGGCTGTTGTCTTCTCCTGTTTTTATTGCTTTTCTTGGGATGGCTTGCCTTTTTCCAGTTTTGGTTCTGGCATGTCATTAACGGGAGTCCCATTCAATAGAAATACTGACTTGCCTTTTAAGAACATTCCGTGTTTCTCTTTGCATTTGAAATATCGCTTTCCCTTGTTCTCTCCAGAATGTATTCCGTCTGGACTATCCAATTCCACACCAATGAACTATCCGTCCATGCCCTCTAGGGGTCCAACATACTTCACAATGGCGTGTTTGTTTTTGAATTTGTCCTTTGTGTTGACCAGCACTTCCGTACCAATTGCGAGTTTTCCTACTAAACTCATGTATTTAAATAATATCTCTGACCTTAATTTCCTCTCATTTAAAATTTACTGCCAAAATTCCTTTTTCAAAAATTCTCGTATTTCGATGAAATGAATTCTCTATTCCAATTAGAATTAACTACCGGACCATTTTTAACTAATGTAAATATAACCTGAATTTTATAAACTATTGATCACACATACAGCACTAATTATTTTAATGTCGAAGTAGGTCGACCTCGAAATCGATGCTCTTGATTCGTACCTTTAAGAGCAGCTTCTTGATCCTCCTCAGCGTCTATCTTCACTTAGAACTTTAAACTCCATGAAAAATCTCCATGAAATCAAAGACTAAACATTAGAAAATATGCCCGGTAAATTGGTAATGGACCTTCGCATAAAAATGATGAACATGAGGAAACTGGAAAAGTAAAAAAGAGAGCTGATTAAATCCTACGAAAGGCTTCGCAAAGGTGCTATCGAGGCACTGGTCGAGAAGGAAGATATGATTGAAAGTCTCAAGTAAAAGTACCAAAATTACGAAATTTATGGCGGAGAGTAGCAGCTCAAAGAGCTGTAATTGGAGCTTCGGAAACACTTGGACCATATTATATAACTTTAAAAAGAAAGAGAGGACCTAAAATCCAAAATACATCACGAGAGATTACTTTTTATAGAGGACATTGAAAACAAATCCCAAATGATCTCTACCCTTTGGAAGTAACTTCAAATGGTTCAAGAATAGCTCTATAAAATGGAAACTAAAGAGGCCTCAATATAACTAAAATTAAGAATCGCGGAGTAATAAAACTAAAAACTTGCTAAATCTCTCAAATAAACCGAGGAAAATTTATCTATCCTTCAGCTTTCTCATAGTAACTTCGAGACTGACAAGACCATGACTGGAAAAAACTTCAAAAAACTCGAAATTGAATAGGACTGCCAAATAAACAATTTTTAGGATTTAGAACTCCAAAATGCCATCGAAAAAAGCAAATTCCTGCTATCTCCCACCAGCTCGGCGAGCACAAAACCGAATCGCTTCGACCATCATTTCTTCAAATCTAAATACCAAGAAAGGCAGGACGAGTAATAATAGGATCTAAGGTTTTTGCTCGAGGAAGAAAGAAGAAATTATCAACAAAAAGTCGATGAACTTAAAAAATATTATATGGAAAAAATTGAGTCGCTTCAATACAACATCAACAAGAGCTAGCTTTAAATATAGTACGAAAAATCCTAACAAAATGAGCAAGAATTTAATTTCAACAAATTTATCAACCCGATTGACAGTGACTCTGAGGCCAGTATTATTTAGGAGGCAAATTAAAGAGACGAAGATGAAGGCAGATAACCGGTTTAGCTCAGAAAATTAGTGAGAAACTGCGATTCAGCACAAAATCTATTCGAAAATATCTAAAATTAAATTTAGCCAACAAACGGAATTCTGGTGAATAGGACACCCCATTCCGAGATTTCCAACTAATCCTCTATCAGTTAATCTTCAGAAAAGCAGAGATAAGAGAATGTGCAAAACGAACAAGAAAAAGCATGGGCAAAAAAAGTTTGTTTTGTGATCGGAGTAATTACGGGAGGATCCCTTATGGCAATTGCTGCGAAAATATTCTATGGGAATAGCTGATTTGCATGATATTTCACTCTTTCAACTCCTCCTCATATAATAAATATTCCGAAAACTATCATTCATTAATTTGAATTATGCCTGCTTTTTCTGCTCTTTTCAAATTTTAGGGGGACAATCGAAACAGAGTTCCTTTTTTGTTCATGATGTAGGTTCCCTGATAGGCATGCTTTAAATATCCGGTTTGGTCAACATGACACGGAGTGGGCATTTTGAATCCACAAAAGATAATCGCCTCTAAATTACTTAGAAATTACCTTTTAGGTCTTTACAATTATTAACTATAAAACTGTCTTCGTACTTTTTCGAGGTTTCGAGATAATTTCCGAGTTGAACTTTCTGTCTCTAAAGTATTTATTCATCCAAGCAAATCTGTTCCTACGTCAAAGCATTCAATCCTCGACTGTCATTTTCAACACGCGAAAACATTCTCTATATAGTTGCCTATCTTCGATTTTTTTACTTAGACCCAGAATTGGAAAGATGTTTTTCACTGCTCTTTTGCTGTTTATAGACACGACTGACTTGCCTTGATTCATAAGGAATTTTTTATTAAGAACTATTGCGAATATCCTTTTTTTATCCTCGGATATGCTCGTAGATCTTGCGATTGTTATGTTTTTCTTAAAAGTTTTTATTCGTTTTTACCGATTTTTACCTTTTCTGATTTCTAAGGTGTTTGATTTAATTATAAAGCTGTTACCTTTCTTAGTAAATAGTCTTATTCTACTTCCTAAGAACCTTAAGCATGTTCTGGAAAACCGTACTTTGCGTTTCAAACTTTTGAACGCAGCTATCATACTCAATGCTAATAACATTACGATGTTCAATTAATTTATTATTTTCAGTGGTAATATGTAGCAACTACTCCTTTAAAACACTGATTTCTTGTTTTAAATGTAAGTTTTACGCTCTGAGATGCTAATTTTAGAATTCTTTGCTCTGGTTTGTTGGTGATTAGCTATTTTATTATTTAATATGTCTGTTATCTTTTTTTGTAGCGAATTACTTTCTAGAGTTTTATAATCCGAAACTCATCACTAAACACCTTGTATTTGAATTTAAAGAAGTTTCTCTTTTTGACGAGTTCTATAAAATTGTTCTATGTTACAACTAGAGTTGTTTTTTCGTTTCTTTGATTTTTTTCTATGCTTAATTTTCTTTTGACTATAACCGGTTTTGAAGCTGGCTGATGACTTGGTTCTTGCTGTCGAGTTACACCTGGAGTTGGCGGATATCAATGCTTTTCTACTTAATTTTCTCTTAGAACTCTCTTTACATCAGTACAATTTTTCGAGACAATTACTTGCACTTTTTGGCTTAGATCACCGTCTTTGATGCCCCTTACTTGCTGACGTTAGATTTTTCTGATTTCTCATTTTATAGCATTATTTAGAGTTAGAGGATCTTTTTTTAGCTTACACTTCTTGAGACATCTGTCTACAGCATAATTTTCTACTTCTACAGTGAAAGTTATTCGATCAAAGACTACAATCTACACACTTTCTGACTGAGCTTCTCAATTTTCTTCTCTAGTGCAGATGATTATGGCCCTTCCGCCATACTAGTTTTGGACTGCTGAGATCGAACTTTTTATTTTTCGTAGTTTGGAGTATGAGAGTGGAGATCGTTTTTTTCAACTACAATGGAATTTTCGAGCAGACTAGCATCAAAAATGTTCGAAGAATCTATTTAATTTTATCTTTCCCAAACGCTAAGAGTCTATTTAAAGTAATCTAAATGGTCGAGTAGAGATTTCTTTTTGATTTCGAACTCCTACAAATTACGTTACCCTAGACTTAACTAGTCTATTTTTCTATCGATGTCGTTCGTCTATTGGATCATGTCATCTATTTTTTACATTGACTCAAGTTTACACTGAATAGTTTTGGCAGCACAATTCCCTACTAAATTCATGGATTTCGTCCTTATTTCCTGGACTATTTGATTTATTTCATTCTCGTTTCTATCCCCAAGTTCTTTTCTGAGCGTGTCCATCATCACATCAATGTCTGACACTCTTTTGATAGTGTACTCATAGCACTGATCGTGATATCTCCTGAAAGACTATAAACTGCTGTGTAGAATCTTGACCTTTTAGGAGTTTTTCTTTTTCTACTTTTAAAGTTTGCTTTAAAGTTACCAAATGATGGTTTACTTTTTATTCAGTTTTTCATTGTTTTCTTGAATAATTTTCTACAGAATTCCTAACTTCTAGGTTTGATGAGTGGTTTCTTTGGCAAGTTGCACAGTTTTCCTTTCGATCTGCTTTTGACATTGGGACCAAAACATCGACATGTGCTTTCGAACATCTGTGTGGGGGTGACTGCTGTTCTCTTGTTCTTCAAAATTAAAGAAGAAAGTCGTATTTTCCATCTCGCTCGACTAACTGTGATCGAGGGTGGAACGATATTTCGAAAACTTCATTTAAGGGGATTACATTTAGCTTTTGCCCTTTTTGACCACTAGTTACGAAACTTCCTGCATAATTTATGAATTTCTCGGCATCAACTAACCCTTATCCCTGGTGATAGCTGAAACGGATTAGTCGAAATTGTATTTTGATGACAAAGAAGGGTTTCTGCTTCGATCAACCGATTTCCGAACTACTGGCTTTTGCTTGTTTTATTTCTATACAGATCTCATGTGCGCAGTGGATGAGCTGCTTTTAAACGGTTGGTAATATTACTAATATAATAATTCTAAGTGACGAAACCTTGAGTTATAGGCTGACAACAAATATACACAGGTAACAATTTTACAGTTATCAAGAATATCACCCAATCAGTTTGATTAGAGTGTTCGATAAATAGTTTTAAGCAATTCTTCTTTAATATTATCACACAAAAGATATCCCCCAATTAATATTATAAATTTCAACATAATTGGTCTTTTCCACAATGTAGTAGTCAACGTGCCAAAATTAAAAAGCCTTTTCGTAATTCAATCTCGTCGTGGAAATACAGAGTGCTAAAAAGTCCATTCCTAACTAGCTGCTCAACAAACATGCTGCCATATTCGAAGGCATTGACGAGCATGCAATCAGACAGAAAATCAAGGAGTGGAAAAAAATTCTGACCCGCAAACATAGCAATGTCGATGAAGAACCAGCAAACCTGATCAGAAAGTATCTGAGCCAACCACTTGTCAGATAGTATATCTACGGAAATGTCGAAGCAAAACCAATTATGGTAAATTTGCTCAAAGCATTACGTCTAAAAGCTGAAACTCTAAAAGGAATCCACAATTAAATTGACCAGTTTACCCAACTCAGACTTACCATCTAGGCCCTAGAAATCATCGGAAAAGATTAGGTCAATAATGGGAAAATCGACCATTAAGTACAAGGACTCCTTCATCAACTTATGCGTGAATTTTAGAGGGGCTAAGTCATGATCACCAAAAATTAGTTTAGGACAAAGTGGCTGGAAACTTTTGTCGAAAACGTCAGATGCATCAATGCAATTGTCAGAATGTATAGTAAGTTTTAGCAAAAAATGTTGGAAGAAGTTTTGAAAACTGTCAGAAATTGTCTCAGTAATTCGGTCCTCCTCACAAAATAAGTTCTCACACAGCTTTACTTACTAGCACTTTACATTGATCCAGCGTAGAAACAACCGTAGGACCATCTTCGGTTGATGCATTGGCTGAATGCAGCAGCTATAGTCCACAACAAAAAAACATTGAGTCGCTTGCTACCTTTAATTGATAGACTGAAAGATAGCGAACAAAAATCTCAGCTTGCCCCCATTCTCTTCAAAGCTTTTGAATTATAGTTTTAAAACTACCTGGATAAAGAAAACGTCTTCGATCAAGTTATACAGTTGTTTGAAAGTGGTAGATCGGTCTATAGTTACTTATAAGGCATTATTTCGATAATTTTGAAAGAAAAGGGAAACTGGAACTTGGAAGGAAATGTTCAAAGGAAGTTTTTTACCGCTAGAATTCTTCTCAAACATATGAATACCGATTAAATTCTCAAAAGGTGGCCGACCTTTCTCAGTGATGCTATTTAAAACGCAGGGAGCTTGACTGTGGCCTATTCTGCGGAGTGTGCTGAAGTATTGCTAACTAAACTTTATTAAGAAAATGCGAGAGACTACGAAAAGTGGAGTTCTATATGGATGCCATTTTATTGGAAATGCATAGAGGAGGGTTCAAAAATGAATTTGAGAGGAATTATATAATTTATTAATCCTGTGATAGTTAGCATTTGCCCGAAACCCATTTTACTCCAGTAGCTTCTGAAGAATCCTAAAAACAAACCGTAGCTCCCTTTAATATCGCTTATAAAGTGCTATCGAGACCTTGGCAAGATCGGGGTCAACTCCGAAACGAAGTCGTTTTACTTTATAGATCAGTAAGAAGGAAACAAAGTTATTGAGCTGTAGTATTCACACATGAAAGATATGCTGACAAGTTCCGATTTGATGGTTGTTTATAAATGCCTCTAATTCCTAGCTCACCTTTAAAAGCCTTCATAACTATTGCAACCTCTCGAATACGACCTTTTCATTCACTTTTATCGCAATTCCATGAAGACTTCGAATGCCGAATTTCGTCAAAACTACCTAACGATCACAAAGAAACTACTAGACAGACTTAGGACGAATTATGACAAGGAACTAACAGGAAAAATAAAGGCACCAACACAAAAATAAAAACTCTACTACAATCGCATGAAAACCTTTATCGGTGAATTGATTCAAACTTGCTTTGAAAACATCTATGTTGAATCCATTTATGAGGTCGTACAACCCGCTCTAGAAATATTAATCCTTATTACAACTTACCTATCGAATACTAAAAAGTAAGTAAAAAAAAATCAACTTCTGAGCCCGACTAATGTGCTGTAATAAACAAATTTTTATGAATTTTCTAATTTTTAAAACCTTCTTACCTGTCTCCAATCCTCCTACTAAAGTATCAGAAACTCTGCATACATGCTGCTAAGCTGCTACTCCAGCATAACCTAGACAGGATTCTTGAAGAAAATTTGGAAATAGTCACTTGACCATACCAATAAACTTGGTATTCGATTTTATTAGTATGCATGCAGAACAATAGCATTTCTTTCGAAAAACTATTATGACGAGCTCCCTGAACTTCCTCAGACTTATAAATAATTTCCAATTCTTAATGTCTGCTAGTCTCTTTTGAGAATTCTCTAATAGAGATACAAGATTTTCGCCCAATAATTTTCAAAACCATCTCCAATATTTTACAAGAATCTTATCCATGGACTATTGACGAGCCTCGCTTACTTGTTTGAAGAATTGGGTGTTTAAATCAATCAGAAATAGCACGTTAAAGAGAAGGGACATTAATAAATAAACAATTTCATGACGATATTTATGGAAAAAATGAACAGTATTTTAGTTTTCTCCGTGGAAGTCAGCTCTTCCAGTGTTTCAACCGTTGTGCTTGATACGATCATGCCAGGAACTAGTAAATCCGCAAAAGGACTCAAAGTTGACTGCCGAGGTCACTTTCTATCCGAAGATGGAAATCCGATTAGCAAGTATTTAGACTCAACAGCATTGATGTCTAGTATGGAAAACGAGTAAGAAGGGATCGAAAACACTTTGGTTGTCTCTTTTTATTTATTGACGAGATAGGCTGGGCTTGTATTCCAAAGTTTAGCATCTTTGCTGGCTAATCCCAACTCACTGAGTTATTTGCCAATTCCGTCTCTAATTTCCCTCACAAATGCCTATTTCTACGCTTTGATCAATTTAAAGCACATGGGTTCAGTGGACAGAATATCAATTGGTCTCTCAAAAATGGCCAAGGTAATCTTTAAACATCAAAATGATGAGTTGACAAAATTGCCATAAAATTTGCTTCATAAATTGCTTAGTCTTTTGAAATAAGGACAATTCACTAATATTCTCAGAAGATCTGCAGGCGTTCCCTATGCTTTCTCATGTCTTTTGAAGAGCTAAGCGGTAAAAAGAAAGTCTCTGATTGACACAGCAATCACGACTTTATTAACTCTGGCGAACGGAAAGGAATCTCAGGTGTAATTCAAAATTCACTCTTTAAACATATTAAAGTAAATATTACTTTACGTAGAAAATTACTTCAAGATTCCGATTTAAAGACGGATTTGGACCCATTCGTGTCTAAAGCATTCATCACTTCAATGAAAGGATTCAGCAGCGAGGATTGGAACGTTAGAAATTCTTCTTTGATGCTGTTTTCCACTCTGGCAAACAGAACCGTTGGTATCAGGCCAACTTTTAACTTGCTGTAATTTTCCCATAAGTGTCCGTAGTTGCTGCCTTTTATGAAAGAATAGTTGCAAAAAACATTCACAGGTGTTATGTATCCGAGCTTGTATCCCCTGGCACTCCTGCTATCGAGACTTCTTCCCTTTGATTTGAAATAAAAAGCGAGAATGACTGTTAAAGGGTAAAATAGTATCAAACAGTTAAGAAAGTAGGAACTACTAGGGTTGCTTCCGTCAGTTGAAAAAGCTGGAGATAACATGAACTACATGGGCAGAGCGATGACAGCGAAAGCGATCTTACCTTTTATGTAAATGTCTTCGATTATTCCCTACTGTCTGCAAATCCTTGAAGATACCCCAAATAAGACAATGAATTCGACTCATTTCGATTTGCTTCGAACTTTCCACCTAATCATTGCATACAAATAGTTTGTAGTTCGCAGCGGTTACTATTCTAATCACGATTGGAATTAGTCTATTCTGGATTTACTGCGCAAGAAAGTTAGAATGATTACGAAACTCGTCTGTCCTACTGTCCAATAAGTGCTAATAAAAATTTACATCTAACTTTTGTAGCTCATCTATGAAAAAGTCAGGGAGAAACCGATATTCGAATAGCTTCTTGAAAAAATCACCAATCAGTGCGACCAACTACTCTAGCAAATGGTCTACAACACTAAAGTCTTCATACTGAGTGAGGATCTCGGAAAAAGCAAAATGAGACTTTCCATCATCAAACTCAAATTTAGTAACCTTTCAGTTTATTTCTAGGCCTTTCGTTCCAACTAAGAATTCGCAATTAAGAAAAAGACTTTAGCGAATTTCAAAGGTTCGTTGAGCATCTCTCATCGGAATTAACTAAAGACCAAAATTACATCAGTAAAATCGATACAGAAGTCTTTACTGAGTACTTTAGTCATATAATAACTTTGCTTAGTTCGACCAAAGATTACAATAACGTTGCAGCCAAGATACTCTCACCTTTAATCTCAAAAATCTCTGATTTTTCTTCTATTCCCGACACTGCCTTGATATCACTTCTTAAATTGTCTTAATTGCTGAACCTAGACCTTGGTTCCGGGTAATTTTTGAGCAAACTTGCTTAAAACACCAAAAATACTCGTTTGCAAGTGCATCTTTTCAAATACCTTTCCAAGCGAGGAGCAAATGTCGATTATCTTCTGAACTTTTTCTCAAATCCGGATTAACTAGAATAGCTAAGAGCTTGTTGCGTTCAATACTTTGAGTAACAAAGATAAATTGAAAAAAAGCACTATATAATTTGCATCAGATTGCTAGAAGATGAAGAGCCCGAAATAAGAAAAGCAGTGGGGAGTTAGATCGCAAGATGTCTTAAAATCTATGAGTATAATAACGCTTTTTTGAAAAAGATTATACTCAGGAAACTGAACAAGTCTCAATTTGCTGAACTTCTAACACAAAACTCTGATTACGAAACCAAAAAAAAGAATGACGCCGAGGAGAGAATTTTCGCATATGACAAGCCAAATAAATTTAGAAGTGACTTTGAAACACTCGTCTATACAATAACGAGAAACGAAGTCGTAAATGCCGAAGACATCAGATAAATTTTCACTTCCGAGCTAAGTAAACTAGAGTAAGAAAATGTCTTTTAGAACTATACGGAAGACATTCTTGGAAGGAACGAAGTAAATATTTTTTCATTTATTTAGTATATGCTCGAAAATGTACTAAGAATTTTGGTCACAAAGTTTGACAAGGACTAAAAATGCTAGAAAATTGCAAGGAAGCATCCAATGCTTGAGAATGTTTACGAAAGAATGAAATGGGACAAAATTATTTTGAGCGATTGACTCTCAGAATTTGGTAGGAATACATTCGGATTCTCGTTTTCAAAGAAAAATTGAATTGATTATATTTGAATCTTAATTTAAGAAATATGTTTTTTTGTTGCTAATAGTAAATAGATTCAGATTTTGAGGGGTATGAGTTAGAAATAAAAGATCCTAAGTAGGGGAGAAAAACTAAGTTCATTAAAAGCGTCGAAGAAATAACTTAAAATTAGCTCAATCTCCGAAAGAAAATAATCAGAATGAAAAGATCAGAATTCAAAAAAGTAAGAGCAAAACTCTAATCGCAAAATAAAAACAAAAAAGAAACTTAATTGATCAGATGGACAGACCATTAGTTTCCTCCAGACAATTAAAGTTTGGGAAAAATTGATTTTGACAGAACTATCACCTGGAAAAGGATAAGTCAACTATTGGCAAAACCTCAACTTTTTGACGGTCTAGTTTACCCCAAAGATGCTGTTGCGGGATCCTTCACTTCCAATTACTTTCTGTCAGCTATTGCTGCATTGGCTTAGAGATAAAACTTCATTTAGCAAATTTTTGGTGATCAAAAATATAACGAAGCAGGGATCTATATGGTTCGATTAAGAATAAGCGGTATTGTGAAATAGCTAGTTGTTGACGATTACATCCCTGTTGATGTGTAGAATCGTCCTGTTTTTTGCAAACCAAACAAAAACTAATTCTGGGTCGTAATCGTCGAAAAGGCCCTTGCAAAAGCAGCTGGAAGCTATGCTAATGTCCTTAAAGGTTCACCAGAATAGGTTTTTAAGGCAGTCACGTATGCCCCGTCTGGACTGACCGTAATACCTGAAGATAAGGAATAAAGATACAGATTGTGGAAAAATATGAAGTAAAAAATGAGAAAGCAGTATCCTTGTTGTGTGAGAACATCCAAAAGTGCGGATCACAAAACTGGTCTAATAAAAAATTAACTCTATACCCTAGTAATTTGATCATAATTAAGATTGACGTATATGAAATTATCGATAATTAAGGAGAAAATCACTGGATCTTGAGGCTCAGAAATCCCTGGTGCAAGGTTAACTGGCGGTCTAACCGGGGCTCAGACTAGGATAGTGAATATTGGATGAAATTTAGTAGTAAGTTTAAAGTGTCGAAAGATTAGCTGTTTGACTAACTTTCAGGAGGAGTTTGGGGAGTTTTCTGCATGGAATACTAAGATTTCTGTAAATACTTCACTGAAATTTACTACTCTTACGTCGAAAAGAATGTAGCTTATTAAATATAGCCCCTACTCCTAAACGGTGAAAGTGGAACGTTCTACAAACTCGCCATCAAATAGAAAGGATTCTACATATTTTAACTGCACCAGCCCGCAATTTACCCAACCAAGCAAGACAGCAAAGACTCGATCTCATACTGTCGCGCCACCATCCTTCTGTCCAAAGGAAGAGATTACACTTACATTGACGGAGTCATGAACACCAGACAAGATACAGCCATCAAGACGGAACTTCTCCCCGGTAAATATTTCATTTTCGCCAAGCTTGATCCCAACAAAGAAGGTAATCTTCCATAAAAAGCATCTGTCTCGGTTTATTCGTAGAAATTCACCGATTTGCAAATGGTTAATTAACAGCTGCATCAGAATTTCTTCAAAAAGACCTTTATTGAATACGGAAGGTAACACAAAGACAGAACTTTCAACGAATAATCAATGTGGCTTTCTTACAGATTGCTGTTGCAATAGGGTGGGTATGGGTACATAGCTTTTGGAGTCGAAATAACCAGTGACAAGATGTTCTAAATCGAGTTTGACGAGAAGGATTTTATACAAGCGGGATATAAATTAAAGAAACCTTTCAAAGGTCAAGGAAAACAAACTATTTTTGTAACTCCCGGTCATGAATTAGCCATTGTCGCAAGAGTGGCCCAGGACTTTAAAGTCTATGGATAGTTTCCACCGGCCATTACAGTTAAAATTGTGTCTTAGCGTCCTATTATTTGATTTATCAATTTCTTTATCGGACATCATCATTTCACACCATAAAAAAGTGAATTTAAATTTGAATAAGCCTCTTATTTTCAACTATGAAAACACGATTTTCTGCCAAAATCAAAGTGGAAAAAAGGACAGTTTAAGCTTCGTTGGATAAAAAAGTTGAACTGAAGAAGAGACATGGAGTATCGAAAAAGAAACAGGATTATGCTCTATCACTAGAAACTACTGACAGTATCAATGAAGATTCAGCCACCGAGGATGATTTCACACAGCCTCACATAAAAAAAATTGCCTGCCGCGAATAGGAACAGGAGATCATTTATGATTTCATGCGTTAGTGCATACTGGGAAAGATAGACTCCAAAACTTTATGTAGTTCTTCTGGTAAATAGATATCTCCGGAGTTCCCGGGGTGGGAAAAACTATTACCACAGCTTAAACAATGCGATAGTTTTAGAACGAATTCAAAAAAGTCAGAACAACCTACCTAAACTCCATGAAACTGCGAAAACCCCAAGACATCTTCGAACTAATCTATAACTTTGTCAGATAAATAGACTACCACAAAAAAACAAAAGTTAAAAAAAATCTTATCACTGCGTAACTGTAAAACCTAATTGAAAACTGCTCAACCCATTTCTTTTTTCTCATCGATGAAGTGGATTATCTGATGACCAAAGATCAAAGCATTTATTACAATCTTTTCGAGTGGGCCTACACCTACCCTAAAATTTCTTTTATTATCATCGCCAACACTATGAATTTCCCTTAAAAACTTTCACAAAGAGTATCCTCGAGATTGGGGAAGAATAGGCTCGTCTTTAGACCGTAACTCTTGCTATTATCTAATTCAGATATACCCAGAAACAAATTTTAAGAATCGTAGAGGAAAGAGTCAGCAATAGGAAAGTATATGAGTAAAACGCCATGAAATACGCCAGCAAGAAAATGGCAAGCAGTACTAGCGATCTCAGAAAAATAATTGAAGTCCTCTAAAGGGCAGAAGCCTCCAGAGGAAGCAAAAAAGTCTCAGTCTAACAAATCACCAAGCTATGGTATGAACTCACAGAGGGAAGCGACCTTTGGCAGCAACAAGTGCCTGAAGTTTACGTCAAAATGTTAGATGTAGTCAAAGAAAGGGGAGGTAAAGCAACGTCTAGCGAAATAGGAATGAGAATAAAGAGTTTTAATTCGAAAATTACATCCAATGAAGTTACTTATATGCTCTTGGAAATGAAGAGTATGGGACTAATAAAAATGTAGACTGGTAAAAGCAAAGGGAAGTAAGTTTTCAATGTGACTATACTAAAATTCTGATTTTTGTGCAATTTTTTCAGAATCAATAATTAGTAGTTTTGTAGTTGTTAATTTTATTAATACTCAATTGCATCCACATTAATGAAATCTCATCCTCGGAACCACTGGGTCATCAGCAAGCATCCATCTTTTAGAACTTCCTAGCAAAAGCGTTGTCATACGGAGTCTGGGGTTTATAATTCAAAAGTGGCGGAAACTCCCAAAAAAAACAACTTTGGTGATACTCAAATTTAATAGCTATCTCCGGAACAATAAAAAACGTAAAGAAAATTAGAGACCGAACCACAATAGGACGTTCAGTTCTATTTTGGGCATAATTAAGACTACCTATGCGACTAATATTAATGTGAGAGACAAATAATTGATTAGGCTTCTAAACCTCAGATCAAAATGAAATCTAATTATCAGCGATCCTATGTAAGACCTTTTCAAATTCCACACCCAAAATTAAATATAAGAGAAAGGCAAACAAGTCCTATCCATATTTCAATTACATCGAAATCTATTTATTAAACAGCTTTCCCCTAAACTGCAGATATTAATCAGACCCCAGAGCCGAGAATATCAGGAAGACCTGAGGGATAGTTGAAGTAATCGTCTTAAGCTCCTTTTCAGAAGGAAACAACGTATTCTTCGTCATTCATCGGGCATCGATGTGCCAACCAATACGTTAAAAAAATATAGTCTTTTGCCAATCGAGTGATACCTTTTAAAGGAATAACTAGCTATCAAAAAGATTTTGCAGACAAAAGTTCTACCAGTCAAAACTTCTCCTATGAGAGAGGTAAGAGTTAAAAAAACTAAAATCTTAGAAAACTCATCAATAGAAGCACATGTGTATCATCTTACCAAAAAAACTATGGAAATTTTAAAGATATCGACAATGAATAGGATTTTAAAGACGAAAAAAGTTAGTCAAACGGGAAAAAACTCAAACGATTCGGGTTTGATACTAATCCGTACAAACGAAGCTACGATGACTTTGCTTTTGTCTCAAGTGCGAAAGTTACGACCAAACCTAGGAAGCAGCAAACGACTTACAACAGATAATTTCAAATAAGATAAGGAAAACTATATTGCCCAGCCCGATTAAAACTAAAAAGTTTCCATAAAAACCAAATTGGTAATTTGAAAAGGAAACTGAAAGATAACGGTAGCTATAAGCAATTCCTGATTTGAATATTGGCTTAATTTGCTGTACCTGGTTTCGAGGGGGAGTTTGTTGAGATAAAATAAACCGTTGAAATCACCAATTGCTGTTGTAATGAGTCTTTCACTGGATGCCCTTGGTCTCACGGTATTTCATAATCGTGCTCCAATTTGAACTTCTATTCGTTTACTTTATTTTTTATGGTCAGTTCCTGATTGCGTTTTGTCAAATTTTAAATTTTCTAATTTTTGCTTCGAATACTTTATGCATACTCATTCTACTGCCTTTAAATTTTTGCTTTGAGTTTATTGTATTTACTGGTAACTTACTGTTACCTTTGCTCACTTTACCTCAGCGAGCTTTTTAGTCCTTGAGAAAGTACTTACATTTTAGCATGTTTTTATCTCCAATTGTCATCAAGTTTCGTCTTCTGTGTATCGTATTGAACCTTGAGCTGCTCTTTCAGTTTCTCATTCATCTCCAGTTTGTTCTTCAAGTCACTCACTTCCATGTTCAAGTCGCTGACATTCTGATCTTTCCTACGGCACTAGTTGTTTTTTGAAAGAAATTACTGTTCCAATTTGAGTATTTTTTCGGTTGCTTGATTGAACTGTTGATCCATCTATTCCTGCATCTCATATATTCGACCTTGTTTTTGTTTGAGCTACTTTTTAAGAGTTTCCACCCTGGCTTTATACTTTTCTTAGTTACTAAAATCTCCTTTGTCCGAACTTTTGAAGGAAGTATTGTGATTGCTTTGGGGAATTTGAGTTATTGTGGTGAATCCCTGGGAGTTATTTTGGAGGGCCTTTTAGGTTCTCCGCTTTTCTTCCAGCTATTCATAGTTTTTTTGCTCCCTCTAGAGCTCTTCCTTTAGTCCTAATAGCTAGTCACAATGTAAGGCTTTGAGAGATTATATTGATCTTTTATGTGTTTTTTCTACCTATTTAACAATCTCCTGAAGCTGCTAGTCGAACTTATTTGAACTAAATATTATAGTTTTAGAAAGCATCGCCTTTACCATTTCCTGAATCGCCACCTGAGTTTATTTTTTGAGTGCTTTATGGCTTTTCTTTTAATCGCTTAACGATTTTTTCAGATTCATGATTTGCTGATGTAGAATTATTTCGTTCTAGCTGGATTTGGCGAGTAAGGCGTTGTAGGAATCTTCCAATTCTTTGTTAATTTTTTTATGCTGCTTGAGTTGAATCTAAAGTTCATACAGGACCCCATTGTGCTTTATTTCCTCCTTTTACTTTTCCTATTTCAGTCTTTTGTGTGACTAGTCCAATTCAGAGTTTCTTTCCTTCAACTCTTCAATTTCCTGACCCATCATTAGTTCGATTTCCTTCAGTTTACTCGATAACTATTGAAACTATTCCTGATTCAATTTTTGAGCTGCAGAATCTGGGGTTGGATACCTTGGAGGAAGGGACACAGGAGGAGTTAAGGCATTACTGGTGTTTTTCGATTTCTAGCTATTAAGCAAGTTTATTTTTTTATTGAGTTCAGATATTGTAGCCTTCTTGTCTTTTAGTTACCTGGTGAGATCCTTTCTCTACTTTTAGTCCAGCTTCTGAGCCTATTTCAGACTAGCTTCAAACCTGAGAATGTCTTCTTTGAGTTTAACGTTATAATTCTCTGATTTCTTCAGTTACTAGCGAAGATCAACTTATATTCGCTGTAGTTTTTTTATTTTAAGGTTAAGTTCTTCAATGATAAAGGCGTTTTGCTGCTATTTCAAACTTTGCATTTCATTGGATCCCTTGTGTTAGATATAGTTTTGTATTTTGTTTTCCAGAAATTGGAGGGTGTTTTAAAGCACAGCCACAGATTTCTACAACTAATCACAATGGATATTCATCACCCGAAATTTGCGTTCTTGAGAATTGATTGTTTTCTTGAACTAGTATGCGAGTTGACTGTCTTACTCCGAATTCTGAGGGTGATTTTGTTTCGGTACTTTTGGGGGGATTGATTTCGCCTTTGAATTTCCACGCATTTACTATTGGTTTCAATTCCAATTTATAAATAAATCACGAGAGTCTTAAGCATTCACTAATTTTTTGGTGAACGCAATGATTCTCAATTAATATATGTATGATCAAGACCGAGTCGCTCAGTCACATTTCTAAATTAATATTCCTAGCAGAGTCGGAAAATGCCAGATTTTTGTTTACGATGGTTAAGATACTGCATTTTTGCGATTTTTTGTTTGCTCAACCGAAGATTGCCTGATATTTTAATAATAACAGGATGATCACAGCCAGGTAAACTAGACTTACTTTGCAACAAATAGTGATCTGCTGCCTATTCGTTGCAGCTAGTTCCATCAAAATGGGTGGGGTTCAGGACTCACTCGCCTTTTAATTCGAACACTGGAAATTCTCCTACGGAAAACATTATTAGTCGACCAAAATCTAGCTTTATAGACTCGGAGTCTACATTCAAAATAGAATTAAAGTCCACCATCACAACTAAAAATACTCCTCAGGCTAAATTCCATATAGTCTGGAACTAAACAAGTTTGCCGACCTAACCACCTAAGAATTTAAGTAGATTTATGGCCAAAAAGATCTACTCAAAAAAATATCATAACCTCACCGCAATCTAACTAGCAGTTTATATGGATAAACTTCTACATTTTCGTGCACTGGTACCATCAGCGATGCTCCGAATCCACCCTAAGAAATTGATTGGACATCACGTGCTGTCACCCCCGTAGAAGACTAAGGAGATTGTGGTTCAAATTGGGCATTTGTTTCTTCAGGAGCTGTTGAAGGTCTATATGAACTTAAAAAGGGGAAACTCCTCAAATTTTCATAGCAGCAGTTAATCGACTGTTCTCATTAATATGGAAATTAGGGTTGCGGTGGAGGTTTTATGGATCAGGCTTTCTGGTATATGATTGACAACGGAATCACAACCAATGAGCTTTATCCTTATAAGGCAGTAGACTCAAATTGCAAATACACTCAGGCAATGAAGTTCGCTTCATTCCAGAGGTGTGCTAGAGTACCATCCGGGAGTTATTCCAAATTGGTTTCAGCAGTAGTCCAGCAACCAACCTCTGTTGCTGTAGATTCGAGTGACTTTCAACTATTTTCTTAAGGCATATACACAGGCAACTGCAGTTCCGACATCGACAGAGGCGTATAATTTCGTATTATTCAGATGCTCTTAGTTGGGTATGGGGGAGAGGGAAACAGTACTCATTATTGGAAATTGAAGAACAGTATGGGCACGGATTGGGGTGAAGATGGATATATCATGATCGAAAAAACTGAAGAGGACGGCTAGGGAAAATGTGGTATTCAGTTAGCAGCTTCAGTTCCTCAGATTATCTTGTGAGCATATAAAATTAACTACAGGTAGATAATGCTTTTTATGATACATTTTCTTCGATGCATTATAAATTCAAACCACTTTACCAATTTTTTTATAGCAAATGACTGAAAACTAAGATTATTACGCAGCCAGAAACCTTCATAGTAAGCTTTTTAACGATTTATGTACTACAACAAAGTCTATTACGTAGAATTACCCGAATAAAGTACAATAATAAAAAAGAATCACAGAAGCACAAAGGACTCGTTCGAAAATCGTCAGGAGTCCTAGGGGAAGAATAGCAAATATGCAGATAGCTAATAGCAGGATCAAAACTAGGTCAGGATTACCATGGGCGACCTCGGACCCGTATCTAATATAAAGAAAAACCCTTCTTCGATAAAACAAGATGCCGACAACGACTTTCTTTCCTCTCGAGACAGCGTTGTAGATCCAAACACAATTCAGAAGTCAAAGAAACAGGCAGTTTCTAGAGCTAGCAGGAGTAAAAATAAAAGAAAACCTGTGGCTAATAACGGCAGGCTGGAGAACAAAAAATAAATAGATATTGATCAGGAAATTGGATAAGTAGCGGAGTGGTAGTATCGAGGGATGAAGAAAGACTCTGATGAGTAACAATCTGATGAAGATAATCACTGTAATGCTGAGGACAGTCAGTAGAACATAGAGATAAAAAAACGTCTCGAAAATAAGCTCAAGGGTCTTGACAATAAGGGTTCGAACTCTTCTGGAGGACCTACCTCTTTGAAGGCCAAGGCCGAGCAGCTGAGAAAACAGAACTAGTAACAGCTAAGAAAACAGAACTAGTAGCCACTAAGAAAGCAGAACTAGTAGCAAAGCAAAGAAAAAACAAGAGAGACTAGAATGTAAATAAAAAACCAATAAATCAAGGAAATGAAGTAACAAGAATAGGATTAGTCGGATATGGACGACCATTGGGACAAAATTAACCAAAATACCGTCCAAAGAACAAGTGCCGTCCAGAAAAAGAACGTAAGTCAGTAAGAACTTACGAAATATTTCACCGAAGTTAAATTAGAAAATGAGGCCAAGGAAGTAGAAAATTAGTAGCCATAAAATCATTAGCCCGAGTAATAGGCGGGTTGTTTTGGCCTGTTTGGATGTTTGAAGGGAGAAAGGGATAAGATGGAAAGGAAAATGATCTAAAAGCAGGTACTGTGCTTAGCCAAACTTCAGCTGTAAAACTAAAATTCAAATCATATGCATCTTTTGAAATCCATATGGAATAGTCTAACCAAATAAAAATTTATGCGATTTGGCAATCACTGGAGTAAAATTGGATTTCAAGGAAGAGACCCTGCCACTGACCTTCGTAGCACCGGAATTCTTTCCCTTCTCCAATGGCAAAATTTCATCAGCCAACATAAAGAGTAACTGTTTTGTTATTGATAGATACTCTGAAAAGATATACAATTTCACAGTATAAATGTAATATCCGCTGGCCCTGACAGCTATCAAAGTAACTTCTGTATTCGTGCTATTCCTGAAGAATAACAAGATTGGAGGACAAACCTGGGATTAATTACAAAATGTCTATAATGCTCTTCATTTTAGTTTTTTTTCCAAAGTTATGAAAATTGAATTGAGTAGTAGCTCTATGGGAGACACTGTTTAGAAGAATATCGAGCTTTTAAAGAAAAATCTTTCTAAAGCTAAAAAATAGTATTTAGCGTGGAAAGAAACTGGTAGAAGCTCGATTAAGTAATGAAATTCTCGTGCTTTGCGTGAACCTGCTATTTATATTTTTAAAAATGTTTTCTCCTTTTCTTTGGCACATTGAACTGATATTCTGTAGGTATTATAAATGCTTTATTCATTATTATCGGAAAGCATAAGAATAATATTCTTTCACAATCATAGCTTAAAAGTAAAGTTTTCAAAAAAACGAAAGTTTTTTCCAATAAAAAATCTCAATAATTTCATTTCAGTTGCCGATTTATAATCAAGAGAAAGTAGCAGCCAGACTACAATTTTTGGGGGGCGAATAATAATAAACTTTAAAACGATAATTGATTGTTTTTTTCGGATCAATATTGAGCCTCTTCCTCATAAATAGTCTAAAGTGTGGTGGGACGAGGACCATTCAATGTAGCAATTTTGGTGATTTTTTTACGATTCCTTTTTAGCTTTTTCACTGTGTGAATGTTGAGCAGAAAGTTCCTTCTCAGTGTATTCTTGCCATCGCTATGAATAAGTTGAGATTGTGACCTGTTTTTGTCAAGACATTCTAAAGTAATTATTGTAATTACTGCATGCAATTAAGGAAGATTCAGAACAACAGTAGTTTGTGATGTTACAAGAGCTGGTTTCTCCGAAAGCAACTAACTACGACTCGTCACCGTCTGCCAACTGAATCCGCTAAGTTCTGGAATGCTGATAGATTTCGGGAGAAAATTCGATTTCATGTTGTTGCATGGTTGCAAGATGCTGAGGCAAAGATTTCCTTGCCTTGGTCAGTATGATCACATTATAGGCCAGAAATAGGGCCGCAGTCAGTACAGGCACGAAAGAAAAGAATAAACAGGTCTAAACTTCGACCATTCCTGCTAAAATAATTATAAAAATGGAGAAAAAAACTAATCATTTAACGATATTAATTTAAACGTCATTTGCCAACCCAATCCAGTGCTCCCTTAAAACTGTTGATTATAGTATAAGCCAGCATAAAAACATCTTTCCTGAATTCGTTTTGAAAAAAAATTCAACTCAAACATTTTATGAAGGAAATCAAAGTATTATTTTCTCTCCATTACATTAAATTATGCGTGAAAAAGACTCTATTTAAAAAAAACCCGACCATTTTATATAATATTAAACTTAAATTTTTGCAAACACACTCTAAAGATCAGTATTACTCTCCGGAAATGTCGCACGACTGCAATTTTTAGGAGAAGTTATCCAAAAACTCCTTTTTTCAGAAGCAGCTAAAAGGATACAATTCGCTGAATAAGAGTCAATCAGTCGAGGAAAAATCATTTCTCCTGTCACCAGCTGAAAGAATAGAAGAGTATCGAGCAAAATCTATCAGGAAAGTTGATATAGTCGCTGAATTTTAGCAGCACTGCAAGGAAGAAATTCTAAAGAACCAGGAAAATAGAAACCGATCTTCATATGCTAGTCTAGTTTTAGCAAGCGTAGAAAGCGGGAAACTTACTTTACAATGATTCTTTTCCCACGTTAAGCCAGTTGTGAAGGTTTGAAGTATTGATGTAGTAATTCTCACGATTTCTTGAATACTCGGACTGATGATTTGTTAGCTGAAATTTCGGTACAAATTTATCAATATTTATTAAACACATGTCGTAATAAAGACCAACTCCGAAAACAAAATAATAACTAATCGCACTTCTTAAAGAGCAACTTTAAACGGTTGAAGTATTTCTAGTCTAAGTTAGGACGAAATCAATTCTATGCAGAATACTTTATAAAGCTAAAAGGAAAAAAGAAAGTAACTTACGGTGGAGTTAGAATAAAAATAGCAAAAAATACAATAACTCATTGAAAACGAAACAAAAACTTTGGGAGATGTACTCTATCTGTTAGCTAGAAAGTCAATGAGAGCTTATACAACACCCTCTAAGCTGCCAATAAGATGAGAGCAGAGGCAGAAGCGTAGGTGCGCCAGCTCATATAAGATAACTCCGTTCTCAACGAAAAGATAACTGGAAAGGACTCAAATCTTATCGATGCCCGCCAGGAAACCGAACTGATCAGTAAGAAGATCGCAGTTCAGTAACAAAAAAGAATCGATGCGAAAAGAAAAGAAGAAAATTTGCTTTAGAAGAAAGAGTAGATAAGGAGAAATCTGTAAATGATGAAAAAGTAGTACTAACGCATAGAGCATGAGTAAAAAGAGCTCAGAGATCACATATAAAATGCCAAAAAACTGAGACTCTACCTCAATAAAGCACTAGACGGGAGTTTAAAGAGCAACAACCAGAACCTTGGACGCTCAAGAGTGGCTAATAGTTCCGATAACTCCAGAAATTTTTGGAATTGAATTTAGATGCTTTCTATTTTTCATTAAAAGGCAAATAAACCATCAAAATGCTTTTTCGAGCAAATCCTGAAAATTTAAGGAGTTGCTGTCATTTAGCATCCTTTTGAACCGACAACTTCAAGGTTTATTGCATGAAAGGTTTTTAGCTATTGTATCGTGAGATTTTTGTGTTTATTCTCTCCCCTTGGACCAAACACACTTTCTCATTCCATTTTTTTTCCAACTCACCTCTATTTTTCCAGTTTTCATCATCGCGGAGTGCGACTGTATGTCGACATTGGGGAAAACCTTTTTGAGGGAGAGCATGAGTCTACCTACTATTCCCCCATAACCTCATGAACCACAAAATTAAATGTCAATAATTGGTATTGAATCCTTTTCCATCTGTTTCACTTGTTGGTAATAAAAAAATAGGTGGTAGAAGACAAAAAACACGAATAGAGATAAGGTTTCGGTTCCATAAACTTCTTTCATTATCGAAAGCACAAATGAATAAGTTATAAATGTTGTTCGTCTACAATATCATTTTTTAAGCCTCTTCTCAAATGAATCTCAAAAGTTTTAAAGATCCATTTTCATTGTGGCTCGGCAAATGAATCGAAAGGGAGTGTCTCAGTTACCCTTGAGGTTTCCAATGATCGCGGCATGGGATTGTTAAGTCTCGGCCTTTCCGTTTGCCCAAACAACTTTTTTGTTTCCTCCTTAGATCCATGCAACTTCAATTTTGCCTGTCTTGGTGCTCGCCGAATGATTGTTGATTTCAACATCGGGGAAGGCTTCTTGAAGAGCTTTCTTGAGTCTGAGGGCTGGACCTCCAAATCCTCATGAACCACAGTATTCAATGTCAATAACTTTACTCATTTGTAATTAATTATGCAAAATCTCGAACAATGATCCATTTATAACCACAAATTAATATTCAACTCGAATAAAATCGGAATGACAAAAATATATCTATTCCCTTCCTTTAATGATTTTTCGGACGTGAATCAAACGCTAATATAGCTGTGACAGTGATCCAGAATTAAAAGTATTGTAATGTAATATGCCAAATTTTGTTCCCAGAACCAGAGATATGAGCGCAAAGCATTCTGTCCAACAATAAAAATAAACCCTTTCACCCATTAGAATCGACCTAACTCTTTGTCATTCTGCGAGAGAAAAAGAAAGTCAATCATCTCTTCGGAAACAGAGTAAATTAAGAACAAAGCCGGCAAATAGATAAGCTTGGTCGACTTAGGAACCAATCCAACCTAGAAAAAGCAGCTAGATCTCGAAAGTGTATTACCGTCACCTTTGGGCAAAATACTTGAAAAAAAGTTTAATAATCACAGTTTTATGAGCAACAAAAGGATTCATACCGAATAAAACTATGCCCAATAATTGAGTAAAGCCTAAAATCAAGTGGCATTTACCAACTATAGAAAGCGCAGGCTTTATGCAAATCACTAATTAAAAACACCCAAAGAATTGATCTCCAGAGTTACCTACTAAAAGTACAAAAGAAACATCAAACATAAAGTAAAGTTGCCCGAAAAAAAGAGACTTCACATCCACGAATGTGATGCTTACCATTATCCTAGCCCTCTCTCTCCCACATTTTATATTAACAGTTTGACCGAGGAAAAAGAGTCCTAGTTAACTTTAATGACGAGAAAAAGAAAGGAAAAGAAAAAATATTAGTCTAGTCCGATCCGTCGCTAAAAGATAGCTAAGGCAACGGGACGAAAATAAAATTGCACGAGTAGATTGAGTCCTTGGTAAACAGTTTGCAAAGAAGATTGAGTTGATTTCGTGGTTTCACATAACAATTCGACAAAAATACATATCAAAAATAGGCAGATTCCTTTATAGATTTATTCTCAAATACACTATCTTTTCCGTCATCCTTAGTAAATTCAGTAACCGAATTCATGAAAGTTAGTTGAGCTTACTCGT
Source organism: Longipedia americana (assembly GCA_028571025.1). Classification (NCBI taxonomy): domain Eukaryota; kingdom Metazoa; phylum Arthropoda; class Copepoda; order Polyarthra; family Longipediidae; genus Longipedia; species Longipedia americana. The sequence continues at coordinate 32,700 of JAOWAT010286620.1, forward strand.
TTCCCACAATTATGGTCAAGTTTTTAATCGTTAGAGAGTCTTTGCTCTGGTATAAATCCCTGAATATTCCCTTTGAAGTGACGTTTGCCGGATATCCGAGATCCTCGGGAAGATCCAGCATAACCACCGACTCCATCCTCCAACGATTGCCCTCCTATAAAAACCCTTTGAAAGTATTTTTGAAACTCTCATGCTTTGAAGCTCGGCCAGACCACATTTACACGCAAATGACTGCTATTTGTTAGTATTTCATGGTTTATATGGTGTTCTTGAAGACAATGCACTGTCCGGGCTGGAAAGTGCTGTCTTTAATCGCTATTTCTAGAAATTACTGGATTTTTCTCGCTTAGCTTCTACCTGCCCTTAGCAAGAGTTTGTCCTTTTTGAGTTTTGAGACTTTATCGGCGAAGAGGACCAAGCAGTGTGCTTCGAACCTGAGAGGGTTTTCGGTACTAACAAAAATATGCAGATCAGGGAAGTTCTTATCTTGAATGATTGCTTTGGTTGAATATTTGAGATTTTATTCGGAACTGCTTTTACATATTCCCATCTGACCTTTTCTTCTGCGAAAACTCGGACTATTATAATCTGTACCCGTAAACAAATGGTGAACCCCAATATTTGCCATAAAGAATGGATAGACAAAACAATTTTCTTTATGCAGGGTATTTCCCGCAGAATACTGTTCGAAAAACCGGGAAATTCACGTCATTTAAACAGACTCATCAATAAAAATATCCTTAATTTTAATCTCACAGCTTATCATAATAATTTTATAGCTTCTAGATAACAAAACATCTAATGGAGAACTTTTTCGCCACTGAAGTCTACATGGAAAGAAGCAGGCCCCACACAACTGGAAAAATTAAGCAATTCTTGCAAAACGAAGATAGACTCGATGCATATGCCAAAATGAAACTCATAAAAACGCAATTGAAAAAGGCTGAGTAATAATATCGATCCGCCCTTTCAACCTCCAAAAAAACGAGAGCCTCATTGGATAAGGCGAATCGCACCACCCAAATCACCAGAGTCAACTTCCTGAAAGTCTACGAAAGTAAAAAACTCAGAATGACCGAAAAAAACCTTCTAGATGAAATGAAAGAAAAGTAAAAATTGCACCACCAGGAATGCACAGAAAAGGCCCGAAAAATCAAACTAGAAACCGAACTTCAAGCTCTTCTCCTCAAAAACTAAGAAGAAGATCACATGGAAAAGTTGCGCATTAACAACAGAAAAGAAAAATAGGTACCTTTTGACCGATCATAGGCCCTCAAGCAGGAAACGAGACTCCGTAAAAGCTAGATCTATTAAAACGCAAAAAAACAGTACCTAAACGTTAAAAGCGCGCATACTTAATTACTAGTTCGACGGAAGAAAGTATAATCTATGCTATAAGCTCGTGCGAGGCACAACTACATGTCTAAAATCAATAAATAGGTCTAAATGCTCCAAAGCTATAATGTACTTGGATCTTAATTTAGGTCATGGCGAAACAAATGGGGTAGCTAGACTTGCTGGAATAATAAGACAGCCATTCTCAAACAGCGAAAAGCTTCTTTATCACTAAACAGTGAAAATTGTTTTTGTTAATTTGTCAATGTTAATATATACTAGTTTTCAGACACTTTACCAACTAAATGTAGCAGAGTTACAAAAAATATGTGATTTGTTTGTTAAAAACTAAATATCAAAGCTCAGTTTAACATGAGAACACCTAGTAAAGTGACTACTGCCATGAGTGGATAAATGGTATTCCCCTAAAATGCGGAAATCGCTAAAAACGATCGGGAGTGATGGTATGATAATTCCACGACCTCACAAGCCCTATCAGTTCTGTCGTCTCTTATAGAGCCGGTGGCAAAGATATTTAGGCAGAAGCTGAATGTTGAAAGTAGGTTTATATCATGAGAGTCGTGGGTGGTAATATTTCTCCTAAAACTAATCAGCAAGTTAGTCGTTGGAATCTCTGAAATGTACTGAGCCGGAACTGCATTCCAAAACTTTGCAGTCAAAGCTGCATTATCGTAACCTCCATTTTGGGTGTTATCCTTGACCATTGAAGTTACTTCTGCACCATAATAATCCCCTGTCTAGGAACCAGTGGGACTCCACACCTGAAAGTCTTGCCCGTGGCCACCAGCCGTTGTCCCAATTTACATTGCCAGTGCTGGTTATTGTAAATAAGTGTAGAGCGGAGTACTTTGATAAAGAAAGAGATTATCAGTGAGATAAGGTCCATCTATGTAGCCAAAAGCAGTCATCGTATACCCATTGGAGAGAAATTGTTTGAGAAAGGTGCCTTTAAACGTTGAAAAGTAATTTTACACCTCGAAATAGTAACATTGACTGAGAGAATTAGTCCATGTCTGATCGTTAAAAGTGAAATCGCTGGTGTAGAAGCAGACTTGAGTCATAGAATACTTATAAAGTGGAGCATTCCAATCTTATCTTGAATTAGCCCCTTGGTAGCGGATTATTTCCAGCTAATAATCTTTGGTGTTCGAGTACCCGAAAGAGCTAATATCCCTATCATTGTTGACATCTCGATGGAGTCCTTGAGAATCTTTATAATAATCGGTGACTGTAACTTGATGTCCCGCAAGCAGTGGATTTGTGCTTGGAGTGTAAAAGTCGTCAATTTACAATACTAGCACATCAGTATTCGTAGCCTGACTCACAAATTATATTGCCAACCATTGTTTATATTTGTATCCCAGTTTTAATTTGTAGCCATTTATTTGGCTCCCACCAATATCTGGAGTGTATGTCGTTGCTCCTTTCATTTCAAAACTTATTGGAATGTTGTTCAAGACTTGCGAGTTCACTGAGAACATTAAAAAAAGAACTCCTATGATGAGCATTGGTACCTTTAATATTATAAAATGTTTTCATCAGCCAATTATATGATAACATGGGAGATAAAAAGAATTAAATTTAAGCAATAGTCTTGTTCATTTTATGTATGCTTATTATCGTCTGAGAAATTAATTTTTTGTATTTTTATTTAAATAGATGCGTTAAACTGTCATTGCAAATATGGGTGACACTGGACAGCGACAGATCCGAAATAAAGCAGGGACGTCGCTAACCCCAATTCAATAATGAATTTCCTTGTATCGCGGATTGACTTTTTTATCACTTAAGACTGAATTTTGCCATTTTTAACCCTTTTGTACTCTTCAACCATGGGATCCATAACTTTGAACCAAACTTTTGGAAAGAAGGACATAATAATAATAACACCGTAGCCATGAGGGAGATGGGGAGATTCGTCCAGGGATACCAAAGTTTGATAAGGTTTGGTTGCATTTTCATGATGATCAGAATGTCTTTGGAGTTTGTAAAGGAGATAGTTGGAAAATCTATGAGGGGCATTCCAGCTATGCCTTATCGTTACTTTTTAATACTCACCGTTTTCTTTCTTTTCTCTTCGTAGTCCATAGTGCTCAATATAATTGATTGCCTCCAAATAAAAAATGGCCCCAAACTCAGCAATCAAAAAAAGAACCAAAGTTTGTAGGTTGTAAAAGTAGAATACAACAGAACTGAAACCTATGGCTCCGATTACACTGAGCACAGCGTAATTTGTAAAGAATGATTTGCCAAGGCTTCTTTCCATTTTATAAACACTTTTATACGACCCAATGAAAGTTTTTGGGAAAAAAACATACAGACTGTCTCCTTTTTCTGCGCTAGCTGCATCTTCGGGTGTCCCTACCCTTCGATGATGTCCGTAGAGATGCTCATAAATCCAATGCGTATATAGAAGTTTGCCCGTATGCAGTGTTGCTTTATTAACAAATTTGTACCTATCAATCGGTTTATTTTTCCTGGTTTATGGCAAATTTAATGCGATACCAAAAACTGTACTGCGTTCAGGTTTGAAAATAGAAGGATTAGTCCTATGAGGGTGATCGCTGATTCTACTTTCCATTCGTGGTGGAAACAGAAGTTGAGAAAGTAAAATAGCATAAAATAGTCAGCAATTATGGTCGCATAGAGTGCAATCCTATAGAAAATATCATTTTGAATGAGTCTTCTTCTTTATTCCTAGTTGGGATTCCTCTCATCGTGACTGAAGAACTCATCCATCAGTGGTATGAATGTATATCCAATGAAGAGTATAGCGTAGGGGTTGGGAACGGCTCCACTCAAGAAAAGTAGGGAGATGGCAGGAAGGAGGTAATAAGGAATCGCGGTAAAAATCAAGCTGTCTTTGCCGAAGATGTCTATTTTTTTGGTAGGCAGATTTCTCTCAATAGCAGAAACCAGACTGTTCATCTGTGCGTTTTCCCGATCCAAAATTATATAATAAGATTACAATTTTTATGTTGTGAAAGCATTTCGCAATTCTATCAATTATCCTCTTCGAGTCTATGTCCTTTAGGAAACACGTACGCGCCTATGTCCTGCTAAAATTCGTCAATTATCTTGCCATGAGAGTCATAGGCAGTGTGCTTCACTTTTTATTTACCCACCTCAGTGAGCCAGAAATTGTTTTGTTTTCCGTAGGCGTCAAATATGTCCATTGTGACGTCTGGCTTGCAAAAATCGTTCACAATTGCTCCATATGCCCCATCTCCCATGTACACCGTTCCATTTTATTTGGGCGTCGAGCCTATCAGAGGCTTTGTTCTCTTGAAGGCATGAACGTGATTTTCAAACGCTGCCATGACTTTATACTTGTCAAAATTAGGAACCCAGTGGAACAAGGCAAAAAGAAATCTCTACGGATTCCTGTCAAATTTCTAGCACACGCTATAAATAGGAACATGGTAATTAACGAATTTAACTTTTTCCATATTGGCTTCGAAGGACTCAATCATGTATCTTTTTTGATATCTGCATCAATATAAAATTACCCGTCGAAACTGTGAAGATATCCGGTGTCCAAAGCTAAGAAGTGAACGTTAGAGAATGTGAAGTTGAGAATAGCCCTTCTTCGATTGATGGGAGGAACTTCCTTCAAAAGATGCCCATCCTGATTGTAGTCATAGTGCTGAGGAAAATATAAAAAGAAAGCTGGGCCGTTCTTATTGACTGTTATATTGATCCCAGGAAGTTCATTGAGGCCGACATCATGGTTGCCGACCGATAGTACCATTGGCATCATGTATCCCAGAGTTGCAGTCATCTTGCCGTACATTCCCAGGTAGTAATCCCACGTATATGAACATGCCGGCATATTATCATCGTACGCCACGTCTCCCCCGATAAAAAATATGTCTGGCTTCAGTGTTGTCGCAATCTTTGATAAGTTTATCGCGGCTGGCGTGTAGCCGGAATCGCCTGCATTTATCATCCTTACCGGAGTCGAAGGATCAGATGGCAATGTTTTGTAGATTGCATTTGTCCAGAATTGATTATTGTAGTGCACCTTAACTAAATACTTCGTGTTCGCTTTCAAGTTGTAAATAAGGGCAGAATGAATTCTTCTCCTCATTTTATAATCCAAAACTGGGTAATCATACGTTTCTGCTTTAACGCTTAAAGTTACTGGATCATCAGTGTTTAGTTATTGGTAATATATAGTAACATTGCTCACATCCTCATGTGTGTGAAGGTTCAGGAAGAATGCCTCTTACGGATTTTGAGGGATTGTTGCGTAGATGTGGCAGGGAGCACCCGGAGGACATGCAGTTTTCAGTTGGAAAAGACGAGTGAAGTAGGTGTTGAGACCAAACCCCGTTTGCTGGTTGTAAAATCCGATTTATTCATTAAAGAAACACACACAACTCCTATAAAAAAACAAGGGAGTGATGATACTGGCAAAAAGTGCTATTTTAAGTTTCTTTTTGATGTTATCATTGAGTGATAAACACTTTTGAAGATAACGTTGCAATATAGAGGGCGATATGTACTCATAGTGATCTGACTGTTTGTTCCAATTGACTCTGCCATTATTTAAAAGGACTGAAATTGTCAAAACAGCCATCATCCCCAGCATTCCTTCAATGAGCCATATTGCATCTAATGCTGAAAATATCAGCGGAATCCAAGACAAGAAAAGAAACCCTGCATTGAATGCGATGTCTTTGATCTTTTCTATGAACTTGTTCTAGGAGTGAGGATTCGAGGTGGATCGGTAACGCTATCGGCCAGATGTAATTTTCGAGAAGATAAGATATATCAAAAAGCTTGTCATAGCCAAAATGAATGAGACTGTGCTTCCGATCACTGCAAACCACTGATAGTAAGTCAAATGCTTCCCTTAGAGGTAGGGAATCCAGTCCAGCATCGCCATCTTTTGTCTTTTTAACAATCTTTTCTAAGTAGATAATTATTATCGACTTTGACCACATTAAAC
>JAOWAT010286621.1:0-17481 GCA_028571025.1 Longipedia americana
ATCCAAGCAATTTACTTATTAAAATTAGGGGTATTTGTGGTGTGGAAAGGTATCGGAACTCACTCATAGTATCGGGAGCAGCATCAGACCTCTGATCGAGGAAATTGAAAATTATAACCCCCGCGAAAAAATACTACAATTGGAAGCATGTATTGTCAACGAACAAGATATGCATATCACTTCTGTATTTCAGTTGTTGTGCCGATATTTATGCTTATTTTCAATATTTTGCTCGAGGGTTTGATGCTTTCATTTTTTTAAATGCAGGAAAGCAGAAATAAAATTATTAAAAAATAAATATGCATTCATGTATGCATGTAAGGGTGCAGTGTCCCCTGCTTAGAGAACTCCTACTTTTTTGTTTACTTTATTGAAATAAAAAATAATCGTATGTATGTTTTTAGAAAGTTTAGTTCACACATTATATACAATATTGACAGTATCTAATAGTTGAGAAAAAATTATCTGAAATGGACGACTCGAATTTGTTTTCTCATGTTCCCGAAGCGGAATCAGATCCCATCCTCGGCATAGCCCAGGCCTGCAAAAAGGATGCCGACCCTAATAAAGTTGACTTGGCCATCGGTGCCTATAGAGACGATGATGGGAAACCCGTTGTTTTTAAGGCTGTACGAAAAGCCGAATAATAAATAATGAAAAGAAACCTGAACAAAGAGTATCCTCCTATTGGAGGAATTCCCGAGTTTTGTTCAGGTGCAAGAAATCTTGTGTTTGGTCAAGACTCACCAGTTGTTAAGGAAAACAGAGTTGCAAGCTGCCAATCTATTTCTGGCACTGGAGCTTTGACACTAGGGTTTAAATTTTTGAGTGAAAATCTTCCGAGTCTCATTTATACATCGACTCCAACCTGGCTGAATCATCCAAATATTATTGAGAATGTAGGCTTGAAATGGGTTTCATATCCCTACTATGATCCCAAAACTAGAGGATCTGACATCAAAGGAATGATCAACTGCTTAGAAAAAGCAGTTCCCGGATCAGTTGTTTTGTTGCATGCATGTGCTCATAACCCGACTGGGGTTGATCCCTCTGAGAAGTAATGGAAGGAAATTTCGTAAGTTATGAAAAAGAAATCATTAATCCCCTTCTTTGACTCTGCTTACCAAGGTTTTGGAACTGGAGATCTTGAAAAGGATGCATGGGCGATTAGATACTTCGCAAGCGAAGGGTTTCAGATGATAGTTGCACAGTCTTTCTCTAAAAACATGGGACTTTATGGAGAAAGATGTGGGGCTTGCCATATCGTCACAAAAGACAGCAAGACAGCCGAGAAGATAGCAGCTCATGTAAAGTAACAAAATCACAATAACATAGAAACATTGCTCGCAAACTCTACTCATTCCCTCCTTTGCATGGTTCCCTGATTGCAAGTGAGATCTTTAACAACGAATAATTGTTTAAAGAATGGAAGGAATAGCTGCATGATATCATTGCTGCAAGGATTATTAGGATGAGGAAGGCACTTAGGAAGGAGTTGGAGGAAATTGGGACTCCTGGGAAGTGGAATCATATCACGGATCAGATTGGGATGTTTTCTTATACTGGGCTTAGTTTTGATCAGTGTTAACTTCTGATTAATAAGTACCATGTTTATTTGTTGAAAACTGGGAGAGCTTCGATGTGTGGGGTTAATTAAAAAAATGTTAAGTATTTGGCACAATCTATAAAGAAGGTCATCGAAGAAGCTCCTGAAAAATGATGATCTTAGGTGAAAATGATTAGCTTATCATGAAAATTTCGAAGTTAAATTCGCTATTTTTTGATGAATTTCGTATTATTTTGTGCTTTTGCTTCAAATTATTTGCTTTTTTAAAAATTAACCGTGGTAGCAGGCAAGATTATAGCTTTCACACTAGCTTTCCTGTCATATGGTTCTCTTCATTCGTTAAGAGAAGGATGGGCAGTTTCAAAACCAAAATTGCAGGGATAGCTTGATGTGAGTAGAAGTTATCTTGGAACGGTTGACACAATATACCGTATATCGTATGCGGTAGGGATGATAATTTTTGGTAATCTAAGTAAAAAAATGCCTCTCAACATATTTATTGGCATCGGAATGGTGCTGGCTTCCGTGTGTTTCGTCAGTTTTGCACTAAATTACCAAATAACTAACAATTTTAGCTATCCTCTGGTCACCACAATGATGATTTTCAATGGTTTATTTCAAAGCACAGGCAGTCCAGGAGTATTAGGAGTGATGGGGAATTGGTTCGGAAGGACCAGAAAAGGATTGGTTATGTCAATATGGGCGATAAACGCTCATCTGGGAAACATATTCGCTGCACTCGTAGCTTCTGCTTTTTTCGCACGGTCAATATCTTGGACATATGTAATTGTTACAACTACTTCCTTCTGCGCTCTGGTTGGGATTTTAGATATTTTAATTTTAAGATAAAAACCTCCAGAACCTGTAAATGCAATAGAAAATGACAACTCATTGATAGAAAGTCAAATCTCCGAAAGCTAGCACCAAATAGAACAAAGTAACAGAGTAAAAAGTTAAGTTTAAACTGAGTAAAAACTCGTAAAATCTACAAAGCCTTCCGATGAGCAGTAAGTTCAATAAAAAAAAATAAATGTATTCACCGCCCTTTGTCTTCCAAAAGTTCCCTTCTATGTTATAAGCTATGCTTGTCTGAAGGGATGCATTTATGGACTTTTATTCTGGCTGCCATCCTATCTCCGGGATCAAGACGAGTAACTAGGCAAGCAAAGTAGTCAGATAGCAACTATGGTAGATGTAGGTTCCTTGACTTGTGGATTTATTCTTGGGATTATCAGCGATAAATATCATTACCGAGCATTGTTAATGCTCCCCTTGCTTGTGGTCTCGGCGGGACTGATGTTTGTAGTTGGATTCGCACTGACCAATGCAGCATGGACTTACTACTTAAGTTTATTGTTGATAGGATTAAGTGTGGGAGGACCTTACAACATTATATCAACGGTTATATCGATTGATTTGGGCAGAGAGGCAGGAGGGAAGAAAAATGTGGCTGTTGTTTCTTCTTTGATTTAGGGATCCGCAGCGCTTTTTTCTGCGGGTAATCAAAAGTTCATAGCGGCGATGCCATATGGATGGACTTTTTATATTTTTAGCGCGGAATGTATTTTAGCGGCTCTTGCACTGTTCCCTCTTTTTTGGAGAGAGGTTAGACTTTTCAGGAGTGGGGTCAGTCAAAGAGTCTGATTTTACTGTTTCTGCTTTAAGTTATTTGAACGCTAGATGTGCATCTTTATTTTATTTATTGAAATATCGCTCCTAAAGTTTTTAATTTTGAAGTTAATTTTGGAAAAGGAGAGACTCAGAGCAAATTAGAAAATAAGATTTGGAGGGCAATTGAATTTTATCCTTAAAACGATACTGATTGATCTCCCTGACATCCATTTGGAAAAAGAAGCGGATAATTACACTGGAATAATACACACATTACGGCGCAAAAGTTATGATTTTTCAACAGGGAACTCTTCCCATGGATCATATTTAGAAAGAAACTCTCACAAGAATTGAGTTTCAGAGTAGATATATATTAAGGTTCGAGAGAGAAATATTTGGTTGAGAAATATCTACTTATTAAATGAGGGAAAAATCACAAAAAAAGACTTCCTATCCTTAATCTCACTTCAATACTACTTGTTGAACCATGGATCTCTTAGTAATTCGTTTGCAGTCGGTCTGAATGAAGGATCCATTCTTAACATTGACGTTATTAGTGACTCGGCCTAGTCTCCTGGCTAGTTGTTTGAAAATAACAATTCTCCACGGCAAATTTTTCTGTATAAGATTTTGTTGTTTATTCCTTTGAACGGGAATTATCCTGTGTATAGTTTGAAGAAAATGATTCCTACAGCCCAAATATCAGCAGGCTTGCCGAGATATCCCCCTTTGGATATTATCTATGGAGACAGGTAGTGAGGAGTTCCACAGAATTAGCTGTGAATATGGTCGTCTTTGATTGCAAAGCCAAAATCAATTACTTTTATCTTCAAACCTTTTCCAATGAGGATATTCTCCATTTTCAGATCTCTGTGTGCAATGTTTTTCTCATGGATATATCTGAGAACTTATAAAATTGATTTCATGATTCTGCGCATATCGTCTTTCGGAGCGATTTTTTTGGGTTGACATTTCAGCCATTAAAGGAGCGAGGTATTATCAAGAAGTTCAGTAACAATCCCAACACTTTAATTTGAGTAGATGCCTTAAATAAATTTTAGAATATTCGGGTGGTTCATTTGGGACAATATTTCAACCTCATTGTTTACATTTTTGATTTTAAATGAAGCATTCAGGGCACTTCTGTCGTAAACCTTGATAGCAAAGGTTCCTCCTTTCCAATTGCGCGCCAGTCTGACAATGGCATACGAACCCTTCCCAAGGACTCCACCGACGCGATATGAGCCAATCATTTCGAAGATAGATTATTCCATGTTCCTTTCGGAGCGTACTCTTTCTAGTCTCTGATGCGACTATTGTTTCACATTTTTTTGATTAAGCTTGGGAAGAAAGCTAGGAAGCATTTATTCACGAACGGTAGATTATTGGGTGACTACTCTTTGGAAGGACCCATTGCTGGCCATAAAGTTTTATTTGTTCAGACTGGAAGAATTCTTCTGTTTGGCTTCTAGTTCTTAACGATTGGTGGAGAGATTTTTTCGTTTGAGGTTTGATAATCTAACAGGTTTTCCAAACTAGAAGCCAAAGTTTGTTTTTCCTTTATCTTATTCTGTACGTAGATGTTCTTCTTTAAATGTTTGATTCATCTTATTTATTTTTTCTCTCTCTCGCTTCGATATAATAAAATTGTTTATAATTTTCTTTTAAAACTTAATATTCTTTGATTTCTTTTTTTTTTTGAACTATGAATGAATTCATGAGATTAATGATTAATTGCTATGGAATCCCCTAACTATTTTTTTTATATTCTTGTGAGGGGGTTAAATTTAATGGTGTATTTTGTAAATTATGGAATATTTTTTTGGGTTTGATTTTATTATCTTTGTTAATGAGAAAAAAAGGGAGTGTATAAATTTTGAGAGCTGTCGACGCGAGAAATTAATCGCTGTATTAAATTTATACAAAAAAAACAAACATTAGTCCAGAACCTCATTATTTAAAAAATGTTATCATAGCGTCGTCACACAGATATAAAATCTTCTCTATCTACGCTACAGGTTCGAAGAAAGTAAATGCAATAAACCCGAAAAAACTACATCTTATACCTATCATAGGCAAACAAAGTATGTTAAACATACCTTTAAAAGTCATACAATGCAGTAAACAAACTTCTATAGGACATTGCAACAATAAACCTAACTTCAGACAAATGCGACTAAATACGTAGATACGGTCGTATAATGAGAAATTTTTGTGAGCGATATCGTAAGTAAACAGGAAAAAGTATATACTAACTATAAAAAATTGAGGATGATTAAAAAGCCTAAACTAGGGTTATTAACAAGTATGAATAGTTTTTAAAGGCGGAAAATTAGTTTCATAAGGTGTAGTTGGATTATAATCGGAATTACTAGAATTTTTAAAGAAAAGCTAATAGGCTGCAGGATAGGATCACGGAAATGAGACTGTCGGCTAATAATCCGTTGGAATATTATAATGGGTAGAGTACTAGAGATGTTCTCAATGAAATTTAGGATATTTTTAACGATGCTCGTACATTGTAGCAAAATCTGTAAACCGACTATCATGTCCTGCTCCAAAAGGATAAATATCTATCATAGCTAATGCGCTAGCTATAGTAAAAATTCGTGACTCTATACCGCAAATAGATGTCATACATTCTCAATGGTAGTCGGATAGTCATTGATTTCAACGATTAAGATCAAATGCTAGAAGTCGATCGAACCTAGAACTATGACGACGATGGTCGTGTATAGATGAGAAAGTACGATCGCATTTATAGTGAAAAAAAGAGGGCCAAAGGATCACAGAGCAGTGCTGAGTATGCTGAATAGTTCATGTAAGATTTTGAGGATTTTTTTAATTCGAAGACGGACGATCGTGGGGATAATTACTAGAGTTATGGTAGTGGTAATGGTAAAAAAGGAAGAAGTAGGGGGAAGGTTTATGATTCGAGTCGAAATGTTGATGTTTATTAGGGTAATCTTGAGAATTAGTATGGGCTGTTGGAGGAAAGATGTCAGAATGTTAAAAACAAGCTTCTTAGAAATGTGGAGTCGGTGACTCAGCAACGTAGATTGTTGATCAAGCAGCTTGTATACCAGCAGGATTTGTATACTAGTCTGGAAAAGGATATTGATCGTTCTAAGAGATATGTGTTGGCTAAAAATACGCAGAATCATCTGAGTAATCATAAAAGAATGTTTAAAAGATGTTTTGGTAATAATTTGCAATAGGTGTAGGAGCTAACTTTGAAAATAATTGATCAAAAAAGTCGTAATCTTTCCAAATTTTCACTGATAATCGAGAATAATCGTGATCAATTGGAAAAAATAATCTCTTAATAAGATTAAATAATTTAAAAATTCAGCGGGAGTGTTGATAAGTTACTTAAGGAGCATAGAAAGTTTAAGGAGGAACAGGTTGGAGAGAGTAATAAGGAAATCAGAACAGGTCGATCTTAGTATGAAACCTACAAAAAGAACAGTCTGGATACTTTCTACGTCTTCAAAAAGAAGTTTAACACAGTGACTCACTAAAGAAACCGCAAAGACAACGAGTTTGACAGGATTCTCTCCACTCTCAGCTAGTATCTTAGCAAGGTCTCCATCTAATCTCAGCAGTAGCTTATAAATGAGGAAGCTGACAGACTAACCCTGTTCAACGATGTTAAAGCATAGACTGAAGTCATAAATATTATGAAAGAAAACTAGGTATTTGACATCCTGTTCAAATAGGGATTCTTTCTGCAATATAACGAACGACTGAAAAATCTTATAGATCGAACGTAGTACGAGTAAGTTCAGAGAATCCTTGAGAAGAAAAATGAGATCTATTTCTCGAATAAAGGTCGGTAAAGAAAACGCAAGGGTCTGGGCTGCGTTCCATGTGTGCCACAGAGACAGATTGACAGAAGGTAGGGAGGTGAGTTTCTATGTAAAATTTTATAGGTGGATGACAGTTCTATTAAAGGGACTATATCCATTGAGGGGAAATATGTATGCTTCGAAAAAGATGCCAATATATTCCAGAGCAAGCTTAATCTTTATGTACCGAAAACCTAGATATTGAGAATTAGTCGCGGTCATATCAAATAGACTGTACAAATTTTAAAGGTGTAAACTTTGAGAGGATAAATTCGGATGAAGTCATCGTATCTGAACTAAATCTAGAGCTAGCTTCGACCATATACCAAAATGAATCTTATGAAATAATAGAATAGTGAGCATCAAAATTCAGGAGTGAGTAAACGGGATTCCTCGGTTCGAAGACAGTCTAATAACTTTATCAATGATGTAAATCAGTCCTAAGGGAACGATACCAAGAAAATGCGAACGTCTTTCTATGTTTAAACGCCTCCAACCACACATTTAAATGGTTCGATTAATAATAATTCCGGGGATATTAAGTTAAGAACTAGAGTTGATTCCAATCATGGAAAGAAGCTAGGATAAATAATGTAGTAAGTTCGAAAAATAATGCTGAATGATACTTCTCTCTTGGATTTGAAGGTTGTATAGCATAAGGCAATGCAAGATAACGGAGTTCGTAACAAGTATTAATCCAAACAAGGGTATCTCAAATACTGCCTTAAATAATTCAGGAAGGTTTAAATTTCGGAAGGAAACATGGTCTATGCTAATTTTACATGGAAAGTGTTATTTCAGTAGCTTAGTCTTCTCAAATCTTACAAATGCTACTAGAAAGTAAAAATAATCTACCATCCGTAATCACCTCGTGTATAGTTTATTCAAAAGTAACTCAATAATGAGGAGCAGGGATTCCATCAATCATTATTTTATCATGAAACATCCAAAATGAATACTGCTATTGGAAATAAAATTGCTACTATCTTCAGAAAAGATGTTGAGAATTACTACTCTTATGAAGGGTAGGATCATCAGAATTCTTAGATCGATGAGGAACTGGAATAAGGATCTGGGGAGGATTTGTTCGGAGTTTAACATAGGGCTTCAGGGAATGTGACCAAGGAAGGAGAACTTACGAGAGTAAGAGTTAGAGCTAAGTTCAGTTAAGAAATTAACATGTCTAATAACGATCCTATTCAGAAAAAGGTGTCAGTTCCTGAAAACAATGCCATGAATATAGTGGTGAGATCTCCTAAATGATCAACAAAAAAAGATTGTTCCATGTGATTTCGATTTTTACTTTCCTTGTTTATTTCTTGTCGATTATTCACACCTCAAAGCCTTACAGATCAGAAAAGCATGGTTGTAGTCTGTGCTTGACTATTTTTGTTAAATAAATGCGGAATAGTGTAGCAGAGCTTTATTTCATTTTCTTTGCATTATCATACTTGGTTTCCAATCTCTGTATGTTAAATGCGGTGCTTGCGATGACTGATTATAGTTTTTCCTCCATTTATTTGGTCTTTTTAACTGATTTTGATTTTCTGAGCATTTGAGAGGAAAGTGTGAGCTGTTTACCTTATTTGCTAAAATTTATTTATTTTGATTGCTGATTCTGCTGCTTCGACCTCATCTTCCAGGATTCCTGCTTATTGGGGCAATTTTTTGATTCCAGACGAGAACTTCCATGCATATTATTGTTCTTGTTAATTTACACACTGGTAATTGTTTGATAGCGAAAAGAAGGTTTGGAGTGCTAAGAAGGGTCTGTTAAAGTTCTGAATTTTTTCATAGAATGTTTTTATATGGATATAATGAGATTGGTAAACTGTTTCACTTTTTTTGATTTTGAAATAGATCATAAGCAGGTGCCTAAGCACATTTTTGACCCGAGTTGCACTGAGTAATAATGTAATGTATTTTGTGTTGAACCCACTAATCTGTTGATTAAAATAAACAAAATTATCGAATACTGGGAATCTAGGAATCAGTAAACAATTTAAAATAAGGAAAAATAAATATCACCACTTTGGAAACAAAAAAAATCATGTGAGGGTAACAACATAATTTCCTATTCCAAGTCCTAAATAAAAAAACCAGAATCCTAGAATCAACATCACTGCCCTTACTCCAGTCTGTATCACTCCATTATCCCTAAATCCTATTAATAGTTTGTCTTTCCTTTTCCTTTCAAGTACCATGCACATAATTTCATAAATTGACACCAGTAGCCAGACTAACAACGGTTTATACCACTCATTAACATAAAGAGAAAGTGTAGAAGTCGAAGTATATGGATAGTAGTACAGCGGTAGATATCCATAGACATAAATCAAGCAGACCAAGGCTATAGAATGCACAGATTCATAACCAGAAGCATGCGGGATTAGCAGTCCTTTCCTTTGCAACGGATTTTCAGAGTTACGACAACTATCAACAACCTTGGTGATAACAATAACCACAAGCTGGGTTCTATCAAGTATAATTTCAAGAGTAAAAAATACAATAAGATACCAGAACTATATTTGACTGGTGCTCAAAGACAGAATAGTACCATATTCCAGACCTGTTAGGAAGAATGGCAGTTGTAGGAATGCAATTGTGGAGTATCCTATCCACCAGTACATAAACTTTCCGATTGATCTTATCAGGAACATGAAAAGGGGGAATATATAATAGTAGGCAAGTTTGGAATTGGCGTCGAATGCCTGATACAGTCCGGGTAGTGCCAGAAACCCGTATACTATGTAGATGGCTAGGGTTAGGATGAATAAGATTTTTATTTTGAATTTTTAGTTAAATATTAGAACAGCCAAGTAACAGATTAGTATAGATGGGTATGTCAATATTGCAATGTTCATGTAGTTGTTAACGATTGCGATGACAGCAGCACAGAGAAGTAAAGCACTGGATAATAAGTATGGGGTAATTGATAGGGTGAAGGCTACTATTAGGATTAGTTAGTAGTAGGGAAACGTGCCTAGTTGGTACAGATAATCGATGCCGATAGTTAAGCCAAAGGCAAATCCTACTTAAAAAATGTGAGAGATTATGCTAAATTAATATTTTCTTTTCTGTGTTTATTTGACGGGTTCTTATGGTTGTTATTACAAGGCTGAGTTGTTGAATGCTGGGGGTTGGACTGGATGATGGGTGTCAGATTTATCGATTTTTTAGTCGATGGTTCTTTTGGATCGAGAATTGTCGAGCATTTTTCTTGCGGATTGACTTTAACGAATGTGAAGGTCATGAAAGGAGCCGGATTCTTTTCTGAGATTCTTTTCCATGATTTCTTAGAGTATTTGTGCATGTCTTTGACTTTGTTTCTTGTTGAGGAAACCCATTTCGATTTATCGATTTGATGTTTTTTCGGTTGCATAGTCTCTTTCATTTATCATTGAAACAGATTTTATAAGTATATAAATATTGGTGACAGAAATCAATATTTCCTTTCCTTTTTTTAAAATTATAAAATAGTTTCCCAAAAAAAGTTATAAAAAAAACCCCCCATATTCATTGCTACTTAAATGGATAGCGAGGAAAACTAACAGTGCTAGTAATAAAACCATGATAATGTTCCTGAACAGCGTTTACCAAAGATCGAATTAAAGAATCCGATGAAATATTTCGGAAGGAATATTGGTAATCCTCCAAAACTGGCTTATGAACCTATTCCTCATGAAGTATTTTTTGAAAAAACTTGCTTTATTGATCATGTAACTAACAATAAAGAAACATTTAGGAAATACCGGTTTATATTGCAGATTGTGATCCAATGAAAATAAAACCGATTTTTTTGTGTGTTCATGGAGCGGGTCAGTCTGGTCTCACATTCTGCCAATTGGCGAAAAATCTTAAAACATCCTTTGTGGTGGTTGCATATGATATCAGATAGCATGGCTATTCCAAGGTATAGAAAGAAGTAAACGGTCTTAATATTGGTAACCTTATATAGTAGGCAATCAAGGTATTCCAATGGATTTCAGAAAACTACCAAAATGGATCTATTTATCTTTGTGGACATTCGTTGGGAGGAGCTCTTTGCAGTCATTTGGCAAAAGAGCTGATATAGAAAAAAATATCATAGTTTGGAAGGTTGGGAGGAATCTGTATGATTGATACGATAGAGGGACTGGTTAAAAATCATAGGAATTCGATGTTGAAAGCTCTTCAATACCATCCTAAGGCTTTTAAATCGGTTTAAGCTGCGATAAGTTGGACGTACTCAACAAAATAGATTAAATTTATAGACATCGATCGGATACAGTTAGAAGACTGTAATCGGCAAGGGCATCGGTTCCTGCACAGATTACGTAGAAAAAGTCATAGAACGACAAGTAAGAATCGACAATATATACATGGAGGATAAACATCGCCTAAACATAGGTCTACTGGAATTGTATTTTTTATATGTTAATTTAAAGAATGGTTTCAAGACGTTTCTAGGATCTTTATCAAGTTACCTCTTCCGAAGGTTCTTATGACATCATCTTTGCAAAGAGTTTAAGCTGATGAGGTTTTGTTTAGAGGGTTAGTGGAGAGATAGATGGATCTTTAGGTTTTTCAGTATTCTGGACATTTCATACATGAGGATGAGTATCAGAAGGTAAGCGATTTACTTGTTAAATATTTCTTGAATGTTAAGGAGGAGTTTTGTTAGTAAAAGAGGTTTCAGAAAATTAGTTCTTGATCATGAAATCAAAGAAGAAGCAATATGAATTGCAAAATCAGGGGGGAAAAACCCTTCCCCTGTTTATAACATTTCTTTTTTGACCTTGTCCCTCCCCCCTCCTCCATCACGATTTTTTTAAAAGTGCTGATTGACCGTTCTTATACCTTTCAACTTCAAGTTATCGAACTTTGAGCATTGTTTGGACCGATTTTATCATTTATTTGTGGAGTTGAACTTGTTGTTCCATTTACTTGCATTTTTTGCAGTTGCTGGCTTCGTTCTTCAGGAAAGTTATTTTTTATTTTTGGTTTTCGATTTATTGCTGGAGGGTAAGGATTTGTTGCTCTTGGTCTTCAAAGCTTAACTTGACTAGTTTGTCTCTCTGTCGGTATACTTACAGTTACTACTGGGCGGATTTTTGTTTTCTTTCGTGCTATTATCCAAGTTTGAGGTATTTTTGTTCCAGAATTTTTAGTTATAGGGAAGTTTTTTACTATTTTTGCCTTAACAGTTGGCTTTATTCTGCGGATATGTTATTATATTCGTTGATTTTTTACTACAAGGCTATGTTATGCTCCCTAAGAGATGACACTTCAGATTTTAACTGAATGAGACTTGCTTCCTTTTCGGATACATTCCCTTCCAGTTCACAAGCTTCCTTTTCAATTTATTAATTTTTACGAGACAATTCCTTGAGTTATTTTGTTAAAATTTAGTTTTGTTAGACAAGAATTTTGATTTTCGATTAGCTTTCCTTTTCTTTGACAAGATATTTAACGGAATGTTGTTATTCTTTTTCATTTTTAGCAAGTTGATTATTTTTAAAGGATGTGATTTTCAATGCTGAGACAGTTCCGGTCTAATTGGTATTTTTGAGGGATGTATTTGCTGCTAGTTCTTTTCTGAGGGTTTATATTTCGGTTGTAAGTTGGATTCTGATATGTTCTTTTTGGTTTTTGAGTTCTTAGATTATGGTCTGTGGTACTATTACAAGAAATTCTTACGTTCATGGCTTTTTATTTTTTGCGGATGGCGATGAGGTCGTTTTGATTCTTTTAGAGAAGTTGTTTGTATTGTTTTTATAGGGTTATGTGGGAGTCTTTCAGTTCATTGAGTTATTTGTTGCTGTTTGGTCTCATTATAATTGAAAAAAAATAATAAATCATTACCATTGGGTAAAATATTCGAAATGATTGGGTGGGAGGAATGGGGAGGATGGAGTTTATATCTAATTCAACGGAGAGAGGTATGATAGATTACATTTTAAAATTAATTTGAGAATTATTTGGCGTTACAATGTTCAAGAAGAAATAGCCGTAAGAATCTTGTATTTCCTTGATCCCAAGAGTGAGAGGGATATTATATTTTGAGAAAGTTAATATTTTATCAACAAACAAAAAAAGAAACTTTCAATTCCATCTTCGATTGCTTGATGTGTAAGGGTCAACACCCCCCTTTAACTAATACTAAGATCTATTATCTTATTAATGTACCAATTGGATTTCTGAACCCACGAATAGGATATATGCATTTATATACTGCTTAATATCGAACAATACTTCAATGACGGAGAATTTATATTCAATATTTGAAATTCTCCACTTATAATGTAATTTTTAAAAACAAACAAAAAAAAATGTAAGCTATTTTTGGAACACGAAGAAGTTACGGAAATCGATACGTAATCAAAAATGAAAATATTTGTGTTAAATCGAGGTATTCTGTAAATATGGAGGTCGGTAAAATGACTTCATAGCCCTAAGTTGTTTTAGAAAAAATAAATTTTTCTAAATCTTAGGTGGCAGAGCCCGAATCAATGATCGCAGATATGCCAGAAATTCAGCTGTGGAATAGTGAAAACGATTCCCCTTCAATATTCTAAATTCCCGATAATATTGATGATTATGAGGATATCAATTATGAAAATAATTGGTAATGCATCGAAGGATAAAATACAACCTGTTTCCATAGAAGCTCACATCAATGAAGGCTACAAAGACTAATAAAACAAGAAAGTCATGGTTGATCCTTATACTTTTATTTTTTATAAAAAAAAATAGTGAGAGCTTTTTTTCTATGATGGGTAGCATGATGTTAGTTTTAAGCTACTGCTGGCTGTTTTCCCTGGTTTTAGAAAAGTTATGGTGATTGCTCTCGGATTTAAGTCCTATTTTGGGTTTGGAATTTGGTGGAATCTCTGATCTTTTTTAGTAAAGGAGCGAACTGCGTTTTATCAAATATGAGTATGTAAGGTGAATTATGTATGGCATAAAAAGCAAGCTAATTATTCTTCAAATGGTAATATTTAATAATCAAATATGTTTCTTGTCAATGCAGTTCTCCCTAAAAAAAAGAAGAGGTCAGGATTTCTTAGAGGTATATTGGTAGGAGCAGGCGGTGTGGCTACCAGTTTGATCTCCTCAAAAGTGCTTAACAAAAATAAGAACCCATAGAGTAAATCGTAGATCATCTGCGAAAAAAAATAAGATAATCCAGACATACTAAATAGCAATTCTAACATTGGGAAGAAGACCGATGTAGACAAATATGACTAATTGTAGTAGTTAATGATCTGCCCGATCACTCAAAGTAAGAAAAAACCTATCTTATTCAGCAATCATGACTAATCCGTTTATTATTGCGAAATGCGGACATACTTTTGAGAAAAAGGACATCGAAGAGTGGATTAACAAGTATGAGACTTGTCCGCTTTGTAAAATTTTGTGTGATAAAGGAGATCTCAAGGCTAATTATCAGCTGAAACAGATTATTGATCTCTATGAAAGACAGAAAAATGAGGAAGTGTAGGTGCAGTCGGATGGTGAGGAATATGTGAAAGGAGAGCCTATATTGACTTAGCTGATCAAAAGGGAGTCAAAGTAAATATGATGTTATTTATTATCAAATGAGGGTTTTTTTTTCAAAACTAGAGTTTTTTGCTTCTAAATTTATTAATTTTTTAAAAAATCTTTCACAATGTTGAGAATACGTTCGCCCTCCCATCTCTGATCAAAAATATTATAATAAAAATAAAGCGGGAAAATGAATTCAGCCAGGAAACAAACCGACCCAGTCAGCTAGAAGGCAATAATTCCAGTCACCATCCACCAGATAAACAACTGTCTTAAGGACGACGTTAGTTTTGAGGGACAGAACTACGAGACTATCTCAATTATTGGTAGGTTGTAGTAATTTAACCGGAAGGATAAGTTTGCCTTGTTATAGTTCAATGATGGAACTGGGTCCATTGAGGGGAGGATCAACATTCTGGAAGGGAAGATGTCATCGTTTGCAGAGCATATTGCATTTGGAGATAAGTATGGGTAATATTTCTTTGCGGTGTTGAAACCGAGATTCGGTGAGGATGGAAAGAAGTATAACATTGTCGGGATCAAGGAAGTTCAAAACTATAATACCATCAGTAAGCATTTTTCTGATGTGGTCTTGAGTTATCTGATCCGAAACAAGAAATGATTGATTTTATTGTTTGGTCCCAATGATTATTGTTTGTATGTTAGGAAATACAACTAATTTCCCCGACCAGGTAGCTAAAAAACTTTCGAATAAAATAAATATCGTTTATGTTTGTTTAAAAGTCATATTGATTAAACCCCCCAAGGAACTATCATTTTTTAGGTTCTTACTCAATATCCATTGCTTTCTTAACTTCTGAAGAAGTAATGACTTCCTTTGTCTTGGCTTCTAGCTGTACTGTTCGATTATCAACTTTGACCTCGGATTGGAGTTAAATCTTTTAATCTATCACTTTGATTTTGGTTTCTGCTTAAATCTGACCGGTTTTGACTTTGATTGCTATTTCGGTACTTTGGTTTGCTTTGGGTTCGCTTTCTGTCCTACTCTTTTAGTCATCTTGCTGCTTTATACTGTCGGATGGACCTGTACTTTCGACAACAATTTCTTTAATCTCCGCTTATTAGGTCATCTTGATATCCGGTTTTTATTCCACTTATTTCTACCGAGATCCCTAGACATTCTCTTTTTTCTAGTCATATACTTCTTTAGTTTTTAGAAGACTATTCTTATCAGGTTCCTACTACTCTCCCTAAAATCTATCACCCTTATTCTTTGATAATGTTTACCTTTGATACTTTGACAATTTAAATCTCTAGTATCCTTCTCTTTCAAAACCCTCTGTTTGTCTCTGAATGATAAAATCCTCCAGCTACTTTTCTTTGTAATTTTAGATCTGGGTCAGTATTCTTTTCAATATTTTGTGGATTTGTGGGAAGTTTTCATATGGGGTGAAACACATTTCTCTGGCTTTCTTTGCTTTTTTTTAGTCTCTTCCCTCCGTAGAACTGTTTGTGGCCCCGTCATCATATACTTTCCAGTCTCTATCGAATGTGTATTTTGCTCTGTCAAACTGATTGTCATAGGTGGCAAATTCGAGGAAGGAAATTAGATTAAGAGCAATTATTCTGAACCCAGTGACCGAAAGGCATGCCAATATTCTCATCAATCTCAGATGATTATGAGTGTTATAAACCAGCACATCTTTAAGTCTTTAATGTGAGACTAGATAAAGATGCAGATTTTGTTTATCGATGGCAACCCCCATAAAATCGAAGAAGATATTGATTGACTGCCAAATTCTCATTCCCATTTCTTCGCTAGAATGAATAATCTTTGCCTATAGATAAGACAGAGACTGGGCACTGGCATTGAAGGAAGATTAGTAATGATTGGGAAACATCCATTGGATATAATCATGACATCTTTCAAGCCATTCATAGTTCTTATGTTTAGCATGAAGACCTGTTAGGTTAATTTTATTATATGAACTGGTGAAAAGTTTGTCAGAGTAGAATTTGACGTTGTTAAGGTTTTGTTGGCCACAGTTAGCAATGTCTAGAATATATCTTTGTCTGTATTAATCTTATTTTAGTCTTCTGGCGTTGATAAGGACTGGTAATGTTTGAACATTTGGGGAGTTTGTTGGTTTTTTTAGACCTACAAGTTCTAAAAACTTGTTTATTCTAATAAAATGCTTGTCCTTGATTTCTTAGAAAACTTTTTTTGCTTTTTCTAACTGTCTTTACTCTTCCTTGGGGTCTTCCTTTTTATCTTCATAACGACTTTTCCAATGATACCCAGTATGGTGTTTATATTCTACGACCTTCCAAGGGAATTATTTGAAAGAATATTGGAGTCTGTTGGAGGTGAAAAGTTTGGTAAGCTCATCAGTTTATGGGAGTTCTAGAATTGTTTTGTAGTTTATGGTGTTATTCTTGATTTTAGAGTATTTTCCCTCTGAGCTTAGTATAAGCAAAAGTAGGATTAATCGACATCCCAAAATTTAGTTTTATTGGAATGCTCTTAACTCAGCTTAAGTTATGGATTCGGGAAAATAGTGCTGAAGTTTGCATGGCTTGGAAAATTTCAAATAGGCACGAATGACTTGGGAGTCCCTATACTTCTCTTTCAGTCCTTTCAAAGAGAGTTCATGTTGACTAGATTCTGACCCTTCACTCTCCGAAGCCAAGCTTTCAGGTTTTTAGCCTTCAGAGGCTTGTAAGTTTCCCATTTAATTTTTAGTAATACTTTATTTCTGATTAGACTTTTCTTAGTGTTCCTGTGTTGGGACCTCATCACTTTTTTTCTAAGACAACTATGGTTCCATTATCTTATATGTTGAAAGCAGATGATTCCGATGGTGTCTATTTTGTACTTATTTCAAGTATTTATTACAAGTATTTATAAAAGTATATTGACCCTTAGTTCAATACTAATTAAATACTGTTACCCTCCTCCATACATTT